>JAODUO010001657.1:0-79828 GCA_025642075.2 Ridgeia piscesae | reverse complement strand
TCGCGTCAGTTTTTATTTTATTCTTAATTATTTATTCACTTATTAATTTCTTTAAATATACATTTTACTGGTGTGACCATTATAGACTGTGTGAAATAAAATATAATCATTATTGCATCTAATTGATATCAGCACAGACAAGGCATTTGTGACTTTCACACCAGTGAATACAGTGATATTAGACAGGTAAATCAAAATGTTAACTTTAAAATCCGTGCTCTCTCTCATGTAAGTAATAGTACATCCATGAGATATGCTAATGCTGCATTCTCACAAAAGCTACTTCAGTGGCCCCACAAGGCAGAAGTGTAATCATGCCATATACAAGCAACACATAAACAATATTCAGCAAGATAATATTTCTCTAAATTTCCCTCACTGTCCACGACACATAATAACATAATAACGCCTCATCCAAACCATGGTGTCTTTCCACGAATTACACGATTAATCAACAGGCTGAAATGCCCCATTCTGTGCCTACCTTGAACTTGGGGTCACCGCCGGGCTTGTGCACCACCTGGGCGGGGGTGTCAGTGTCCATCAACATGTCAAGGTCATCCTGCTGGTCTCGACTCTTGTTCTCCAGGGCCTCTGTCCACGCTTTCAGGCCGCACTCTAGGCGACTCGCCAACTTCATCTCAACCTACAACGTAATTGTGCTGAAATTATACCGATTTGCAAAATTTTCCCCTCTCTGGGTATGCACAGATGAAGAAAGTGCGGTCCTACTGGATTCGTAAATGACACTTGTATCCGTGTTACTTAGGTAAAACGTCTCTAGCTGATCTGTGGTCCACGCATAACCTGTGGAAAATATCCATAGCATTATGCGTAAATAAATTTACCTACGGTATGATCCCTTAAACTGGTTTATAAAAACCTAGAACACTGGGAATTTGAAAAATTAAAGACATCAGTTTTCTTTTGGTATGTCGCATATAGATTATATATTATATATATGGATTATAAAAATTAAATATATTATAAATATTTTTATATAATCAAGCAAGTGTATGTTTATCAACATTTCCTCTTAGATAGCGGCCAAACCTTCAGGGATTTATCTTCGACCCATCACAAGAGAAGTAACGTCCTTAATATTTTTAATACATCCGTGCATGCATACATACATTCATATATATATCTATATATAGATAGATGACTGTACCTGTTCGTCGAGGTTAGAGACCCACAGAGCCAGGTTGGAGTACTGATGCAGACTGAGGTCATCGACAGCCTTCTGGATCTTGGCCAGCACCTCGTTCATCACTGTGTTGCTGTAGGCGCAAGTGTCAAGGCTGCGAACTTCGACCTCAATCTCCTCTTCCATTGCCACCAGGTCGTCCATCTTCTCCTGGAAGTTGAAGATCGCCTCCGCCAGGCGCTGGACGTACGTGTCGAGTTTGTACGACTCCCACACAAGGTTGGTGCCCTGAAATAGACATGTGTAAATAAATTTGGCAATCATTCAATCACTAAATCAATCAGTCAATCAATCAACCAATCAATCAACCAATCAACCAATCTATCAACCAATCTATCAACCAATCAACCAATCTATCTATCAACCAATCTATCAATCTATCAACCAAATAAATCAATCTATCAACCAAATAAATCAATCTATCATCCAAATAAATCAATCTATCAACCAATCAATCTATCAATCAACTAGCCTGCCAATCAATGAATTGTTTGTTTCCATCAATAATTAATTTCAATTACAAAAAAATACACCACAATTTCTTATACAAAAAGTATAATGAAATAATGTTTTGTAAAGGGTATGAAATTACTATGAATAGATTGTAATAATTTTCAATGACATCGATTTAGGCTGTTTCACACGAGTTTATTAAGGTGTTTCACATATGGGTTTATTCTTCTGAACACAAGTAAACGGTTTCTTGTCCTGTATATTTTGACAACCTTGTTAAGTGCACAGTGTTCATGCTTTGGTTGCCAGGTGACATGAAAGCAAACTATCCAGTACATGGCATAGTCGAGGGACACCGCTCAGCGAAGTGTGGGACAGCCAACTTACCATACCACCATGTAAATGAAGAAACAAATGAAGAAACATTCCCATAATACAATTCCTGAAGAAAGCAACAGGTGCAAAAAAAGTGTGGTTGTATTGTGAAGGAATCGTAACTTAAATAATTACATATCCTAGACTGTGTTCTTCCGCTACACTTTACTTTAGTGAAACAACAGCACGAGTAGGACGACAGTTACAAAGCAACTGGTGCTGGCCTCCAGGGGGCACTTACTTCAGAGATGATTGTTTGACAATCCTTCCTCATCCCTGCCACAAGCAAGGAGCTAGACGGCCTCTCATCCACCTGCAGACAACAGAAAACAACACTTAACAAGACCAGACAATGACCTTCAACTGAACAAGGAAGTCTTTGGTGATAGAATGTTCTATGTGAGAAAACTGAGAATGTATCTCTGAGACACTCAGAATGTACTGTCTGATGTCTAAATGTAGATTTAGACATCAGACAGTACAATACTATGTAGGAAATATTTATGTTTTTTCTTAACCACTCAACAATCAATATCTTGAAACTTTTAGTCTCCTCTTCTTAGGGTTATTAAATCACAATCGAGAATTAATACAAATAAAATGATATCTCTATTCTAAGAACATCTGTCAATAAAATTCCACTGATATTTCTGAGCACACATGCGGACTACCATGCATGCTATCATCACTGACCTTATCGCAGGTGCGTTCGTACGTGCGCACACTCTCAATGAGGGAGATGGCGAATGGGTAGAGTTGGTTGGCGTGGTGGGCCTTGTTGACGATAGCCAGAGGCACTCGCAGTCCCAGCCACTTGAGGTTACGCACCTGAGACACACAACTGTCACATTAATACACCGACTTTGATGCATTGTACGTGCATCTCCTCCCAGGTGCTGACTTCTGTATACTTGTTTCTATGTTCACTCTTCATTCGACCACAGCACTCTGATCTACCAATCATTTATATTGTAAAAATAACAATTGTTTAGAGATATTTACTTATGTGTTGTAACATGCTATGTATTCTCCTATCAAAGTGACATGAATAGTGATCAATTTTTCCAGATGGCGCCTCTGAAGAGTTGGATGGGTGCAAGTTAGTACACATAAGTATTTGCTTCATAATCCAACCAAGTGGTTACACAGATATCACGTTCTGTGGTTTTCAGTGCATCCATGTTTAATGAAGAGTCATCCGTGTTTACTGAAGAGTCATCCATTTAGTGAAGAGTCATCTGTGTTTATTGAAGAATCGACTCAGTTTAGTGAAGAGTCATCCATGTTTAGTGAAGAGTCATCTGTGTTTAGTGAAGAGTCATCTGTGTTTAGTGAAGAGTCATCCGTGTTTAGTGAAGAGTCATCTATGTTTAGTGAAGAGTCATCTGTGTTTGGTGAAGAGTCATCTGTGGTTGAAGAGTCATCTGTGTTTTGTGAAGTTGTCTGTTTTTAGTGAAGAGTCATCTGTGTTTAGTGAAGTCGTCTGTGTTTAGTGAAGAGTCATCTGTGTTTAGTGAAGAGTCATCCATGTTTAGTGAAGAGTCATCCGTGTTTAATGAAGAGTCATCCGTGTTTAGTGAAGAGTCATCTATGTTTAGTGAAGAGTCATCTGTGTTTAGTGAAGAGTCATCTGTATTTAGTGAAGAGTCATTCGTGTTTAGTGAAGAGTCACTCACCTCCTTGGCCAGTGTGATGATCTCAGGCATGAAGTTCACCTTCAACTTGAGAATGTTGCCAACGTTCAGCTGACGTGAATGCACGTTCTCTATGATGAAGATTCTCCCAGACACTGACATCTGTTTCTGCTGAACCTGCAACCAAAGTTCTCATAACCTCACAACCGTGTCCATGATTTACGTATGCAAAATTAATACCTTATATATTGAAAATAAATTAATTTCACATTGAAAATAAATAATTTTAAATGTTTACTGTTGGAAGTACATTATAACCTTTTTAAGAAGTGAAGTTTTATTAACACAAATGTACATAAATCTGTGCACCATATTTTAACCAGCTAATCTGTGGCACAATAAAAATCAAGACCCAATTAAGGCATTACCTTTCTTAATTTACCCAACTACAACTGTTTACTGAATATAACATCTATACGTTCTTGTGTAGTTAATTATATGATTTTAAATGGGTAAAAAGAATTTTTTTGGGTCTAAAATCCAGGTGCTGTTTCACTTTATCCACCTGATGCTATTTGTCATAGTCTTTGGCACATCTGTTTAATTTAATAATTGCTCAGACCTATTTCATCGTCCTCTTGATGACTAATCTTTTCTTTCCTGAAGCCATGGACCCTGACAGCTTGATCCCCATGATGCAAACTTCACTGGCAAAAACTTTAACACACAACACATGTACATACTACACTCTACATGGACTACAGTGAGGTTCTCCTTCACAACTAGTTTCAAGGAAACAGATCTGGTGGATGAACGGGGCTAAGGTGAGAATGACGCGATACCTTCTCTGTCCACTCAGTGAAGAGCTGCTGGATGTTCAGCTTCAGTCGGAAGCTGTCCCCGTCAGCCTTCAGCTTCTGTCCCTCCACGTGGTTCTCCCAACCCTTGCCCAGGACGTCCTCCACCCGCCGCATGTAGGCGTTCAGTTGACGGTAGATCTACACAGCAGTGAACATCAGTAATATACCTACATAACTTGTGCTATTTTACTCATAAATTGATGTTAGTTTAATTTTATATTTTATTATCATTTACTTATTTATTTTGCAATAGTGAACATTTATGCGGAAAACAATCATGTCATTGACTACTTACATGGACCATAATGTGGAAAATAATCCTGTCATTGACAGAGATGACAAACATTTATGATGTGGAAAAATAATCCTGTCATTGAAAGAGATGCCAAACACTAACAAGGATAATAATTTGGTGATGGCATATGATATAAATAACAACAATGCCATCTCTTATTAATTTTAGTTTCCATAGTTCGGTTTCTGTACAACGATGATTTAGCTATATATATATTCATATTTTGCTTGTATTTTTATTATACTTCATATATTTTTTAACTATTGTTCTCAACACTACATAATAGAGTTTTTACTTTTGATTTTAGTGTCTAAATAGTTATTATTTATTATGATGGCAGAGGAAGACAAACTGCCAGCAACACTTTCTAGCAGTACAGATAAGAAGGACCAAGTAAGAAATTGTAACCTTCTTCGTTTAAATGACCTCAGTTAACTTGCTGACCATTATTGTCATTGGTCTTTAGAGTTGTCCTTCTCTAGAATTAGTAAGTCCACTACAGGTTACACATTTACCCCCTGTATGGGATCTTTACTTCCCCTGGCATAGACACCAGATGGAAGGGACCACCAGCTTTTAGTGTCTCTTCCGAAAGACACAGGCAAATGTGGGGTGAATGAAATTGCCTAAGTTTTGAAATGGGATTGAACCACCGTCCTCTCGATTGACAGTCCGGCGCTCTACCGCGCGACCACCGCTCTGTAATACCCTTCTATTGCACTTCAGCTCAAAAGCACAAAACAGAATTCTTAAGACAATCATAATGTTGGGACATGCACATGTCACAAACCGGGACCATCAAGTAACTGGGGAGTAAATGCTCTTAGGAATAAATAAATGTATCTTCAGTTCTTTGTGAAAGATTTCATTTCAGGTGATTTTACAGTATTGGAGAGTCACCATAGTGTCAACCCATTTTGTCCTTCATGCAGGCAGACTTGTACGTAACAAAGACCCTAGTGACGAGTGACAACGTACCTGTTTCGCCCAGATGATGGAGCCCGACACAGGGGGCAGATCGCGGACATGACTCATGTGGCACGCCTGGCTGTGGGGGTACTGAACTTTGAACTTCTCGTGCAAGGCCTCGATGTCATCCTTCACCCTCTGGATCAGCTGGGTCTGGTACTCGCGGATGGCGCCCCGGATGTGGGGGCGCACAAAGAGGGCGTTGAAGCGTGAGAAGATGCGGAACATCTCGTTGGCGTTCTTCGCGGTGCCGAGCTGGTCGCGGAGGTGGGCCGTTATCTGGGTCTCAACGCGGTCGATTCTCTCGTCATATCTGGTGACACGTTTGAATATATGTGATAAAAACGGGGCTTAAGACAAAAACAAGTGTTTAAAGCATGACAATAAAATGTAGTATGCATCAATTGCAATGACAACAAATCCAACAATTAGCCGTAAGTGAAAGTGATACCATGTTATTCATAACATAGAGGATTCACAATGCAAGTCCTGCTGCTTATTTCTTCATTTCAGTCGCAGGTGAGTGTGTGCCAACCAGGGCTGTCTTCTGTGGTGTGCCACAGGGTCTGCATGCTAAGATTCATCCATTCTTTTAAAACTTCTGTTTGTTGTTCTTCTGGTGGCTTTTCTACCTGCCTTGCATCATTTCACAGTTAACAATAAAGACTTTTTTCTAGGAGGGAATCATAACGTGTCATATGAAATAAACCATTTTTTTTAAACTATTCACATCTGGCCAATACTCTACAGAGATCATATTCAGCAGCATTCAGGAGTGTAGGCTAAGTGTAAATTATGACTAATAGATTACATAAGTCCCTCGTGTCTATTTAAATACACCCATGTTAGTGTTACATAAACAACCAAAGTGAATATACCTTTTGATGGCAGCTTCCCATGCATCATTGCCTTCCTTTGTCACATCGAGACAGTCTACCTCCTTCGCATTGTCGTATGCCAGATTCACCTCCTGAAATACAATAGCCGAGTCATACAGTGATGGACAACAGTTTAAATGGGTCAACTTAGTCTATAAACACACGCAATCCCAGTGATCATCAAACTGTGTGAGCCTTGGCAATAAATCGCAGGAACCACGTATCTATTGCAAAAAATGAATCAAATAATACTAGGTTACTTGGAGTGTGAAGGAGATAAAAATAATCTCACCTCAATTGCGTTTGCATCAGCTGCCTCAAGTGCGATGGCCTCCTTCATCACATCAGCCTTCTTCTCCATTGGACTGCTGGGGCGTGCTGGCTTAGCTGCTGGGCGCAGGACACGCACTATCACCTGGCGAAGCTGCTCGTGTTGGCGACGAAACCTGAAACAACATCAGTCAATCTCAATTTCTAAACACGTGAACATCAGCTGCAGACCGTTTCACTGAGACAGTGTGCTCACTGATAAAATCTATCGTTAAACAGAATCTGTTGCTAAGTTATTTAAACAGTCTTTTCCAAATACAAATCTGAATCACTAGGGACACTATTTCTGTGTCACTCCAGTGAATGTGTCCATGTGGTACCCAGATACTGACAGTTTGCGTAACTAAGTTTAACATTCACTCAAACAAGAACTGTCCAGCTAAATCACATCATGAACATAAACCACTTGATGAGTTAACATTTTTGAACGGCAATTTTTATACAAATGTTTTATCACGACACCATGCAGCAGAGAATACCTAGCAACCAACATACTTTCTGATCTGGTCGAGGCGGGCCTGCAGACGTTTGTGAGCAGGTATGATGCGCCAGGCAGTCTTCAGGTGCTCGTTGCGTAGCTTCTTGGCGATGTCCCTCAGCAGCCCCTGCAACTTCTCGTACTCATCGTCCCACGTCCGGAACACCTCAAAGCACGCTGCCATCACCTGCAGGAATAATACACCTGTATGTCACGGGTTGCTTATGTCATAATTATGTTAGTGACCCCATCAAGCTTTGTCTTAGTTAGCCAACCAACAGTGTCGATAACAGTTAAATACTTAAATTATATTACCGCTGTGACATGACTTCTACATCAAACATCACTGTTTGGAAGTACTAGTGTACTTCCAATCAGGAACTGCTTAGTGTGACATTGATGATAATGTATTTTATGAACTATCAATATTATTAGTATCCTTTTTTATAACTTATTTCTGATTTTTTTTTTTTTATTTCTCTAGTATTATTTTACTGTAAAATAGTTGTTTTACTTTTTAATTTACCTTACCTATTTATATTTACACAATTGTCTTAATATCTTTGAAACAATATCCTATATCTTAATTACTTGGTATACATATGTACAAATATATATATATTTCTAACTTTTTTATTTTAAAATTTACCATGACATAGTTTTTAGAATTTTTTCTTTTAAACTGTTGTATGATTCTATGTACGTTTTATTGTAATGTATGTACGCACCTATGAACGGGCTGGTCCCAGAGATATGGCCCTTTACAAATGCTTGTAACAATAATAATAATACTGTATACATCCAACACTTTAACACCATTCACTTTGCTTTTTGTCCAAAAAAAAATTGTCTGAAACCAAAGTTTCAACAAAATCTGTAACAAAATGAACGTGTTCATGCAGTCTTTTTTTAATCGATTGACAGATTTTTCTAACCAATTGGTCACGATGTTGTATGTTGTATGTTGTATATATATATATATATATATATATATATATATAGTATGTTGCTATAGTATATTGCTATTTGCCTGTGCCACAGTTAAAAATCACACATGGGACCTCAATCAAGTTTTGCCTCCCTAACAATGTTTACATACGCAGCATAATGTGCATTACATTACTAGTGCGCCACGATATTTAAAGTCATTATTTCCCGCAAGTAGTTCTAGCTGAAATGTTTTGTCATAAATAAATAAATCTCCAGCCAGAATTTCAACAAACTATATGACAAACTGTAAAACATTCCATGTTTTATGGTTTGACTGATTTTCATGCTATGCAACAAATGGTTAGGTCAGTTATGCTATGATATGATTCACGATGATTAATTTTAAACACGAACTCATGAGCTGCTGAAAATAAACAGGGTAAACAAAACAAGTTGTGTACCTTCTCAAACTCCTCAAATGGGATGTGCATCAGTCGACGAGTACTCAGCACTTTGAGCATCTGCGTGCTGAGGTCACGTGACACGGCCTCGAGCAATCGCAGTGCCCTCTGGATTGGGTACTTGGTGGAGCGGATCTTGCGCAGGTGATTGAAGATCGCCTGTACGGCCACACGGATGCGGTCGAGCTCTGTGGCTGACAGCAGGTCATTCAGTGGGAAGTCTTTCATCAGTGGATTGTAGTCGTTCACTGTCGCCAGGGCCTGCTTCAGACCTGAAAATGGTGTCTTTGTTACTATGCGCCAACTAGATCCACAGTACAGGCCGAAATATTTGTTACTCATAGTTGTGGATATTCAAGTATTTTTGCTCATATATACAAGGTACTTGTTACTCTTTAAAATATGAGTATTTTTGAAGTACTTCACATGTATTTATATAATATATGTATATATATATATATATATATATATATATATATATATATATATATATATATATACACACACACACACACATATATATATATATATATATAATGCATACATATTGTCACGTCTCGTTTATCAGAACACTTTGATTCCCAAGGGTTTTGGTCAGATGAATGAAACGTGCAGATTAGTGAGACACCTTATCATATTACACTGCGTCAAGATTGTTTCCACATAAAACGTCCAGATCATGAAACAACCGGATTTTTGAAGACTGGATAAACGAGACATGACTGTATATATATATCAAAGAACACATTTTACTCATGCAAGTACTTTCATAAGTATACATACTCAAGCACATTAATCAAATACTAGTTTGTAGGGTGGGTGTGCGTTTTAATTTTTTAATCTAAACAACTGATATAAAATTATGTTTGTGTTGTACGTTAATTCACCAGTACCTGTGTCTGAGTCAAAGCTGACTGTTGCGTGGAATCGCTTCCCATGCTTCAATATTTCAAGAGTGAGTGCAATCTCGGGACTCTCGCGCTTCTCCTGGATTCTCAACAGCGCCCTCTCCAGGTTCAGCCAAAAACTAATCTCTTGCAGTGCTGTGCCTGACGCGGGATCTCGGTCAAGATTTGTTACCTGCAAAATTTGTTCGATCCTGCAACATCTGCAGACCATTTCGCTGATATTCTTGAGCTCATAGGCTCGATTCTGCTCTTTAAAAGTGGGTCTAGTGGCCGTGAAGTCCTTTGAATGAGTTAGTAATTATGACGAATCGTGTTTTGGTGAATCATAGTCACCGCCAAGTTTCTTCACCATAATCACCTTATTGGCATTTTCTTGTTATTCATATGAGATGACCACAAACCCAGCCAGATTACATGAATGCAGCAGAGAATATAAATAAATATAAATATGCATTTTTGGAAGGATCTGAGACGCCATTACAAAAGACTAGTGAACTACAAATTTCTTGTGTACAATGAAGACGACCTCAGAATAGAGGAAAACAGCTGAAGATCTATTGTTCAAACGGGATACACACCTTCCTGATTTCTCGGATCCATCGGTTCACTCCACTCTGCAAACTGTTGAGAAACGTTGCATCTTCCACTTTGTCGCCAAAATCAGACACTTTGGGTTTGCGACCCTGCTCTGCACATTTCTTGATGGTTGCCGCGACAACAGCGTGAATAGTGAGGGTTATCTCGGGGATGTCGATGTTCTGTTGCAAGTGTAGCAAGCCCATTTCTAGCTCAGCTATCTTCTTCTCAACAGATGGCGCCATCTTGTCGCCATCCCTGCAGAGAAACATTTTCATGCTAAATGTACTAGTTTTCCAACAAGTCTGCAGTAAATCTTGATAACCGTAAACATATGCAAAAGTGTATAAAACAAACAGTATGCTGTCATTCCTACACTCAGGATTGAATTAACTGAAAAATATTTCTGGCTGTGTCAACTGAAATGTAGAGTACATAAATAATACTTTTGACAAGGGCTTTATGCAGGACCAATTTTTTGCCAGTCACACGTTTTGGTGGACACATGGATGTTAACCGTTAAGCCAGTTTACAAGCTTTAAATGTGTCTGATGACCTGAAATGGACTACAAACACACATGTGACACCACTTACACTCACTTCTAAAGCATAACTGACAATATCTATGTTTTTGGAAGACTTTTTGCTCCTTTTTTTACTGGTCCACCACCCATTCACAATTGGTTTTACCCATCCAAATGACGGGTGGACGGGTATATGCTTTTGGCAATTTTATTTTATTTTTAATTTGTATGCAACAACAACAGAGCGAGCCATGTATACATTCTATTATTTCCAAACTAATGCACTGTGCCTCTAATAAATATCTCACCTGTCAGCCTTGCCAGTAGCTCGGACATAGGACTTGAAGTAGGGGGCCATCACGTTGCTGACGTAGGCATGCAGCGTCTCATATGGGGAGCCATCGCCAACATTTGTGATTCGTATCTGACTGCTGAAGTTCTTATCAGCTTCAACGATAGGACCTTTCTTCAACATGGCCAAGCTGAAATAAGTGTTCATGCACCATTAAAGGTATGAAGAATATAACTAACATTCTCGGCCATTACCCATTTAGCCAATCACGTCAAACAATAGTAAAGTATGTTCTTATATAGTGAATTAAGTGCAATATCTAGTCATCAGACCTGCTCAAAGCTTTACTTTACTCCTTGGCAAATCCGTTCAATCTAACACTATCTTGACTTCTCTGGGAATCAATATTACTGCCAGATTTCTAGTAAAACATCCGTGTGTATTAATATTGCATATGACAAACTGATATAGATAGATAGTTTATGAAAAAGTACTAAGAATATATTTAAACTCATTATAGTTATTGTTTACTGAATAGATCTACTTAAGTACCTGTTTGCCTTGGAACTGGTGTACTGCACTTCAGATGTGATGAAGTAGGACACATTGTCCGACTCACCTTCACCACTCTCCACTTCCGTGTCATCTGAAGCATATAGTGTCATTCTGTCATCAATTTTATCAAATTACCATAAATCTAGTATACATAATTAATGGAACAGCACAAATCCTCTTCTTCTTTGAAGTCAACATATTTGTGCAAATCAATTGTGTATGGTGTGTGCATGTTAAAAAGGTACCCAAATTGATAATGTAGGGGCCCAGAGATGAACGGAAAGCTAGATATATCTAGATCAGTAGATGGGACTAGTATGTACATTGAGTATGTAGGGGACCAATACTGCAATAATGTAACTCAGACACAGTACTTAAACCCCTTTTAATAAGCATAATACTACATATAAATTTGGTATAATGCTATTTCTTTCCACTTGTCTTCCAAAGATTACTCTTCTTCTGGGAATGTTTATCTTGTTTATTGTTAACTTAAGTGTGATAGAGTTCTTATGGTATTATATTTTCTTATCTTGGACTTTATTGAATACTGACCCAAACTCCTGAATACCTGATAGTGTCAAATGGTCAGGGTTGGGTACACATGCACAGTTCTGAATGCAGAAAAAACTATGCACATAATAATGCTACGCATCAGCGCAAACTTATTTGTCATTATTGTTCTTAAAAAGTGTAGTTTTTGATCATTGACTAATTCAGTAATTGATGTCATATGATGACTCATTTGTTGCCATTCATAACATTTGTCCATATGATATTAGACATTTGCTTCACTATGTTCATTTATACCTTTTGCAGCCATTCGCTGCACAAACAACGCCGGAACCTGGGGGTCCCCCAGGAACTTCTTCATGCATTCTATGGTGTTCTTATCCTTCAAAGTGATGATGAGTGCTTCGGGTGTGTCCTCGGCATCTTCCAACAGAACAGGCACCACCCGCCGAAGATAGTTGGCGAAAGTGGTCACCTCAATTACTGCTTGCGTCGCAGCTTGCTGCGGGTCAGCATCGCCCGTATCGGACATCTTGACTGACCAGGGCTAGGCTGTCCCGTCAGTGTGTCAAAGATTTGCTATTTTACGAAATGTCAATAGAATTGCAAGAAAATAATCAGACAGCCACAGAGAAAAAGCCGACAGCTCGTCTGGTTTATCATCCGGGCACCTGTCAATATATTGCCAACCTTATTTTCGTAATCAATTAATCTTCATAACAATAAACACTATAGATGCCGTTATTAATGTACATGAAAGACACGGATATTTTACTAATGGACAGTCTGCCGTCTTTGTGATAATAACCCCTAATAAATGTAAGTACGAAACTATTCATAAACACTGCATACATTTCTGCCAGTCGAGCGATTAGTGCGAGGCTTTTGGTGCGCGCACACGACCAAAACAACAAAAGGATGTGATATAGGACATGCTGAAATGCCGTATACGGAAAATATGTAAGTTATTTTCTTATTAAAATTACAACTTTCAGCTGTGACTTCATGAAAAAGGTGTCATAAATGGTGTATGTTTGGTGGTCTTGTATCTAGAGTTTTTATTTTGTGTGCCGTGGCCGTGGTCCGCGCTGTCAAACGTCACACTGACTGACAATAGACGAGCGCAACAATAGAACAAACATCTGCTGTGGGCTGGTGTTAAAGTTCGGGCTCATGTTGTTTGTTTTATCATTGAATATTGTCTTATATAGGTCTTACATACTAGAAAGGCTAGATGCGATCAAGTGTAATGGTACAGTAGCTTCTAGTCAGTAGGCGAAGTTAGGACTTAGGTAGATGTCTTCTAATTCTTGGAACAGTGTAAGTGTTGAAATTGTAATGTAAATGATTGTTCATTTGTTGTCATTTGAGGCGAGTCTGTCGAGACATTGTCTTTGACAGTTGATTTAACTTGAGACGATTCAGTCGTACCTTGTTTTTGTCTCAGTCAGGCTGCGGATCTTGTTTCTGAATAAATAAATCATGCAGTTTACCACAATGTCAACGCAATTTGAAGAAAACCATTTATTTCTAGCTTTCTGTCAGTAGGCTCACAGTATTTGTAACATTTACTAGCCCATATGCAATTTTTATAGTGCATGTGAACACACAATTAAAATAGTAACCCAAGATTGCATTACAGAAAGTGTTTCTTACAGTATGTTGTTATTTGCTGGCAACTTTAAAATATATTTTTAGAAACGCATTTATTCAGCAGGTCATAGTGATTATAAATTGGGATATCTTTGTAGATTATTGATAAAATACTCTGGTTCCGTCAATCACTTGTACTGACAATAGGTATAACATGGCAGTGTTCTGTTTGCATGGTAATATTGGAGCAAATCCTTTATTAACTAATCGTTTTCATACACATGCAGAGATAAAGATGTCTTTATCCGGTTGCTAATTTGAAAATAATTCTGGACTTTGATTTACCATCATTTGACACGGTGCCAATATGGCATAGTGCCAAGCCTGGTATATCTAGTCGTGGACAAGAATGACTGATTGCGCTTCGCTCACTGTTTTACCCTGGCCAAAGTTGTTCGCAGTACCGTCCAAAGTCATGTTTATGAACAATCTTGTTTGCTGTCAGTGACATCAGGTGATATTCTAGATTTTGCATGCCTGATGCATATATATGCATGTAGTCAATGTTCACATTTAAAGCAATTTATATTAAATACATTAATATTTTTGAATAACAAATTGTTTGATTAATTGCTGCTTTCTTCAGTAATTGTAATTAATTTAATGAAAGTGCTAATATATTTACTGAAATTGTCAAAAACGTTTCATTGGCTGTCTAGATTTATAAAACTCATGGTTGACTGACATTTCAATGTTTCTACTGGGTAGGTTGGAATATTACATCGGTTGTAGTTGTAGAACTAGACAATTATGTCAACATGTGCAACATGAATTATATATACTTAACCATAAAAAACTTTGACAGCTTATAAACAACATATTTAATGACACTACTGGTACTTTTGGTCATTTTGGAACTAGATCAGTATTGTGTTCATGTTGAACTATAAAAATGCAGTCAATGGCACGTTATTAATAATTAATTAACCGATGCCAGAAAATTGTATATCATAAAATAGATGCTAGTGGTACTGTGCACTTATATGAACTGTGGCATTGGTATGAGAGTAGATGTATACATTGTAGCCATGGCAACCAACCTGTCAACACTCCACTAACAACACTGTTTACCCTAGTGGCCAAGGTTAGCTGAATATGCCTACCACAGTATTTATTTTGTTTGTGCACCAACTCTCATTTGAACAACCACAACAAACAAAGGAGCTTTATTTTGAATTACAGTTTTTGCTTGTAATCAGTTACAATATTCATTTTTTTAAAGATCTTTCTTCTTAAGCATGGTTTGTCACAAACTCACAACCGTGGTAAGCAGATAATAATGGTGGGTTGTTTTTTGTGGACGATTCCTTGTAATATAGATTTTAATATGCATGCATGGTCATTACAAAATGTGAGATTGAGAAATGTTACATAGTTTTGCCCAGGAACAAATGTAATTTTTTTACTCGTTTGCACTTTAATTAACCTGGTTTTAAATGTAAATTTATGTTTATAATAACAAATTTATTGAGATGTGTTGAGTATTTTTAAGTCAATACAACCCGCTTAATGCCTTTGTTGTTTGGAGACGCAACAGCTGCTAGGCATGCACAAGAAATACTGAATGTACAACATACACTGTTGTGATGCTGTCAGGGACGTTTGCTGTCATATTGCGTCTGCTGGATGCTGTCACAGGCCAGCTGTTCTTTGAAACAGTTCACTAGTATTGATTTTGCTGCCTTACCAGTCGAGTGCCGTCTGGAGATGCTTTTATGTGGTTGTTTTGCATTGTGTGGAAGTGGAGATGTACTCAGTCCGCCTGATGATTGCTCTGATCTACGACCCCGGTGTTCTATGCAGCAATCACAAAATATTTAATTAAGCATTACAAACACGTGCAAATTTCTAATGCACTAAATGTATTTGCAATGCACTTTATATTTCAGTTTTATTGCCATACTATAAGCAGCGTAGCATGAATTGTGTGTTCCTGTGAGTCTTTCTTGTGACGTCACCAATTTCTTGAAGAAAAAAGGAGTTTGAACAAACTTCTTGTAGCAGATCAGGAGCATTCTACCTTTGCATGGTTACATCATGATCATGTCAACACATTGTGTGGCCTGCCATAATCTCTCGACAGTGTACTTTACTATTTCTACTTAGTTAATGTTTTATTTACTTTAGTGAAGTATATACTTTACTGACTAAGTATTCACTGTTTATTCCACTGTATTACATATCATTAGGTGGTCTGTTGGTTCATGCTCTGTTCAGTCAATCAGTTCATGATCATGCGTGATTGGTAATAATTGAGGTTACTTAAAATTAGTTTTCAGCAAAATATGTATAATTCCCAAATGACAGACATGTCCCATGGAAAAGATACCAGTGTCAAATCAGATATAATAAATTTACAAAATAAAAATGTTATTCCAATTGCATAATAACTTCTAACAGGAATTATAGCAGAGCTTTTGCAGCCCCCCCCCCCCGTCTGACCACTCTAAGTACTCAGTACTCTCCACTGGCTGTCATCAATCGATGCATTCTGCCAGATCAATATAATCCAGGTTCTAGAACCACTAATGATTTGTGCTTTGAACTACTGCTGGGTATAATTTTGGCTAGGAATGGTATTATTTAGTGATTGGTTCCGTGTTAAAACATTAAGCACTGATTTAAGCTGAGACATGTGTGGAGGGATGAGTCAGCAGTTGCAGAGATGTGACTGATGTCACCCACGTGCGTCGTTGTGGGTTGGTTCTTTTCTTGGTATCGTATGACTAGGAAATTGAGGAGACATTGTATTTTAAACACATTCTTTTTAATAGTATAGGTTACTGTGACTTGCCCTGTTGGGTAGTTATTCTTGCACTTAACTATTACAGCCTTGTGATGAATCGGCCGTGGCTTGCTGCCTGGCACATGTGTAGTTAGTTAGCGTAAAAGTTACAGAATTAAATTAACTATTTGGAATTAGTAATAACAACTTACCATGAAACAGCTTTTATGCTAAACTCGGTAAAGAAAAAATGCAAATACCCAAATTCCACATAGATTAAGAACTTATGACATGGTATCAAGGTAATGATCGGACCTGATTATGATTTTTAAAACGACTGTGAATAGAACAAAATGAAACGCTGAATGGCTGGCAAGAATAATTTCTAGTAAATAAAAATTGAATCATATTAAAATAAATATGACATTTATTAAAAAACATTATTCCATAACTTATGCCAGTTTGTGACGAATGCTATTTCAATAAAACTAATGAGCCGAGCCTTGTCTCACCTTTGAAGTGATCACAATGGCAGTGCATTGCATTTGGAGGATTTACTGCTTTATGGTTGAACCTGACCTAGAAGTCAGTGGCAGGCATTGATTGCAGTAATGGGCCAGTCTGGTGGTAATGAATGCTGTGCTGCTCACTTCAAGGCTAGGCTGATCCTGCACTGTCCACCCAGATCCCTGTAATTGGCTCCATTGTTTGGGCTCACAAGTGATTAGTGTGACTTCCTGCTGTCTGCCCTGTTGGTGACACCTGAGTACATTTAAATGAGCCACCAGACACTACCCTGGTGTGTGGCTGGGTGGCTCTATTGAACAGGCACTCAGACAGTGGATATGCTCATTCTAGACAGTTCTAGGGATGCTGGTGAAGGTATTGGCAGTGAAGTCATACTTTGTGTGGAACTGTCAGTGTGTCCTAATAAAGGGGAACTGAAATGCTTGAAGAACCATTGACCAAACATGAGAATATACCATTTAGAGGATGTGTGATCATAAGTTTATGAGCACGGAGCCATGCTGTGTTTTAAATTGTTTTTTAAACGTGGATATCATTGACCACTGGGCGTCATCCGCCAGATTACGCTGAAGCTGCATTTGGGTTGACTAGTTAGTATCTACTCAGTGTATATTTTTATTTTACACAATTTACCTCATCAGTAGACATTTCTGTGCGGAAACAAGAATATGGTGCCATATTATATATGATGTGGGTTTTATATACATATGAATAAATCAGTTGTATATGTGTACAACATATAAAAAGGTTAAATTAAATTACGATGATTTATAACAAACCAAACCTTCTAAACGGCACAGTGTGGTATTCTTAATTGGGAATATCCCTGAGTTTGGGAAGTTCCTAGCCGATTCCTATATGGACACATTTCAAATCACTACACAGAGAGATTCAAATTGCCAGAACTGCATGATAGTAATTGTCATTGTATTAAAATTGGCATTAGCAGTTCTTTACTATAATGACAGCTAAAGCAAAATGCTTTATTGAGAAACAATAAATATATTATAGACAGGCTGATTTATATGTTGACATTAAGCCACATAAATTTTGAAATTATATTTAAAACAGAAGAGTAAGTCCTGTAACATAGCTAACTATATTTATGGAAGAGGATTTGAAGTTGTGGAGATCGTGGTGGATTGTTCTTTGCTAAAGTAGCAGGACAAACTAGGACCATTCCTAAATGTGTTCCATTGCAAATGGAGGTCGTAATGATGAATACCAGTCATTGTAGCCAAGGTCATGTTATGGCAGACATCTTGATGGCCAGTGTGTCTACATCAGAGGCTCATGATTAGATGTCAAGAGTTCCTAGAATTTCTAGGAATTGTCTCAGTGGTGTGATATAATATGCACCTAGCAGGTATTGATTGAAGTTTAAATTCGTAATTCCAGATGATTCTGCTTGGCCATTTTATTATTATGTATGACATGGACACCCCTGTTTGTGGTCTCATCCAGAGAAAGTGGTGTGACATGGACACCCCTGTTTGATGTGGACTCATCCAGTGAAAGTGGTCTCTCTGGCAGTTCCATTTCTTTGTAGTTCATGATACATTCTGCGCAGTAATTAAATCAAATATTGACTTAGTGGATTCTCTCATGATGCGATTTGCACAGGTCTGTTAATTCAACATAAATATCATCTAGACAGCATATTGGTCCAGACAATCTGATATCATTTTACACTTTTACTTATTAATAGAAAATGTAATTGCTGGACAGTAATACGAATGGGCACATACATACGACCGTATAGCTTTGGGTAATTGATTTGTCTGGTAATCTCTCATGAAGAATTGCACCATATGTATGTCTGCTCTGCAATTTTCCTCAGACTTTATTGGGAACCTGTTGCCCATAAACATTGCATTCTCCCGCGAATTACCGCCATCACTATGAGTCAAACTGACAGAAAGAAGGCACAATATTGTGTGTTTTCATAGTCGTGTTGTTGTCAGAATTGGGTGGGTGTCATTTGCCATGCATTGATAACTTTTTTGCCAAGTACTTTTGTTCCAAGTGTAAGTACATGTAAATTTTTGGTCAAGGCCATGTATATTTAAGTTATCATGATTTTTTCAGGTGCCAATTATTTTTATAAATTGAAAAAATACACAGATTTAATTATAGATACAGTCCGAACATTTGTTAATGTGCATCATATACACAGAACAGTGGACAAGTATTAGGTACTTGATATATTAACATTGTACTTAAGTGCAAATACTTCACCCTGGCTAACGCCTGGATATTGGCTTGTTCTAGGACAAATGTTGACCTATAACCTGGAAAGCAGTATTTGTGTGGGGAAAAAACGAACTCTTACACGCTTTTGACGCATGTTGTGGCTGGCTGCCTCCTGATATGGGGCCCGCTGTACTGTGTGTACCATTATGACATCTATCTTAAGAATGTGCATGTTTTTCCTGGCCTTTTCCCAAAACCGCACTTAGACGAGGGCACAGAGTAAGTGTACAACTGCCTGTATCAGACAAGGGCAGTTAGCACTATGTTCCTACTTCGTTCTACGTTAAATCACAGTTGATTTCTTCACAAAGAATTTTAATTGTGAACATATATGACAAACAAAAATGAAATGTTTTACAGAGTTGTGTACAAAAATCCTCTACAGCTTTACCCATTGTGGGTTAAAAAGTAAATAGCCCACTGTACTTATACTCAATGGGCTATGGTTAACAATTAAGATGATTGTTTACCAGATATGTTTAAAAAATATAAACTTTTATGGGATATAAATATATAGAAAGACACATAAATTAATTAAACTCTCCTCAGTAATATTTCATCCAGAAGTTGTAGCCTTTGTCCCAAAGAGAGCAAGACTCAGTTAAATTCACTTTATTTTCCTAAGAAGGATATTCATCATAATGATAGTAATTTAAAAACATTTATAAAGCACCTTAAATCTAGAAATATCCATTCGGAGACGCTGTACATGAATATGTATACATGTGTCGTAGAGTTATAATATTAAGTTTGTTAAGGTAAATAAAATACATCAAATATAATTATATAAAAAGTAATAAATAATAAAATAAATAAGTTAGCTAAAGATAATTATTAAAATAAATGGTATATTAATAATAAAATAATGAGTATGACATTTTGTAAAATTAGTGTAAACCATGTACAAGATAATAAATAGGTAAAAAATATAAATTAAATAAACTGACAGGTGTCTACACTTTATGCAACTCATGATCATAATTTATATGTAAAAGGCAGTGAGAGAAGAGAAATGAAATGCAAACTGTAACAACAACAAAAATGAACCCGTAGACATCAATATTACTGATTTAACATCATAATCGCCACAGACACAACACTCCTGCTCACAGTAACAGACTGAAAGAGACATCCACCTTTGTACACCCCATGGGTCTGACTGCACTGTCCTCTATGTGCCTCTTAGTGCAGATAAGGGCAAAGAAATGACAGTCTTGACATGTGACCTTCTTGCCACAGCCCACTGAGGAGAGGGAAGCATCAGTGAGGATGAGGCATGGAGCTGGGGCTGAAGTGAGAGTGCCAATGTTGAATGACCAGGTCCCATGGCTACGTTGTGTGTGTAGGGTAGCACTGTAGATAAAGCAGGAAGGATGGCACTGTGAACTCAGTGGTTATACTAATCAGTGACTTGGTGGCTCTGGCTGTGGCTTTGTAATCAGACACTGTGTGTGTTGAATCAGTGGAGTCTAATCAGCCTGTTTCCAGCAGATTGAGCAATCGCATTGTTTAGCCTTGTGAATGTGACATCCCCAATTTGTTACCTTGGCCTGGCTGACTGGCAAGTCTCAGAACTATGGAGGGTTGCTCTTGTAGGGTCATGCTGATGTAAGACCACAATAAGGTGCTCATCCGCCATTCCCCGACCAAAGAGTACCCATTAAAAGCAGCATTATGCAGGTTGTCTGAATTTCTGTGAGCACATATGTAGTGTGGAGTGATTAGAAGTTATGTTTTCGTGCAGCGTGGCATCAAAGCTGTCAAATTATGACAGCTGTCAGTTGTCTTTTTGCTTGGTGATGTAATCAGGGGCAATCCGTGGGTGGTTCAAGCAGAAATGGAGGGGTGTAAGGTTTGAAAGAAGTTTGTTGGAGCCTGAGGTACTAAAAGTTCACGAATTTTTCACAGAACTTCTGTCTATGGAGGGTAAATATGATGTGAAATTGTCAATAACAGAGCTCTTCAAGATTAGTAGGAAATGAAGGAAAAGTTATAATGGTCGCCTATGGAAAATGTGGTCTGACTCCTGCTGATATACAGTCTTTGCAGGTTACTTTGCATGATGCACTGTTCACAGTGTGGTCTCAAACACTGTTGTTCTGTTACCTCAAGGTGTGAGAAACTAAGGTGAGGTCGCTCAGTCCCTGGACTGGAACAGTGATTGTCCCTGTCACAGTTCTTTATCTAGATCTCAAAATCCTACTATATAATATAATATGCAAATTTCAAAATCATTGCAAAGTCAAACACTTCAGTTGGATTTATATTGGATTTATAAATACAGATCAAATACAGCAATCTGAAATTGTATCTGTGGTATGTGTAGAAAATTCACCCAGTTCCTCAAACAGGAGAATACGCCTTCCTAAGACTTCCCCAATGCACACTATCCTATACAGGTCTGATAAGTTACAAGACATCACCGGTGCAGAATGCTGATGACATGTTGATCAAATGGCAACTGCAAGGTGCTGTATTGTCCCAAAGTGCTATTTTAGGTCAGCAAACATAATAATGGCCTTGTCTGTGTACAGAGATCTTTGTGTGTGAGACATCCAGGGCAGAGGGTAAATATTTGTAGGGGTTCATACCAGTACTGGGAATAGAGGTGTGTCATGTAAATCCAGGGTGGCCATTTTGAAACTTAAACCATTTCTTTCATCCCACTTTGCCTGTTTGTTTTGGGGAGAGACAACACCAAGACAACACAAAGCCTGAAGCTGCATTCTAGGCAAATTCAGGAGAGTCATGGGAAAATCCCACAGGGGTACTGACTACATGTGTTGAGGACTGGGCGCCTCTGACGAGAAGTTAGGATGGGTGCTGTGGTAGCCACCGGGTAGAAAAACAACCTGTTTGCTGAGTGTTATGCATCAGTCGCGAACAAAAGGAAGAGTGTGTGTGTGTGTGTGTGTGAGTAAAACAGGCCCACAGTGACGGTGATTGATGTGCTGGGTGTCATATATAGCCACGTTTGTGGATATAACTGGATATGCCTCTGACATTACCGTACTTGCTGTGTGTCAACGTTATTGTTACATGTTTGTTATGTAAATACACATGTAAATTCAAAGATTTAGTGTTCATTGTTCAAAGTTAAACTTCATTCTGTACGTGGTCGTTATAAATGTCTTTCAGATAATTGATGCCAGGCTTTGTCGTTAAAAGCTGGATTAAGACCATGCTATGGAAGATATCATTGCAGGGTTTAGCTATGCTGAGTTGGCATACATTTCATACATACATACATACATGTCATCACTTTACATAAACGACATATTTGGACGAGTCTGTAGTGGTTGATCTGCATAAGTATGTGCCTTCTGGGCACGCAGGAGTTGCTGTATTATTCATGAGGGTTTTACAGACATTTTTTAGAGGAACTGGTCCAGTCTTATAATAAGTCCATAGTTCGCTGGTAGGGCCAGTGAAGACATCTTTTAAGCTTATGCTCTGTTTGAAAATTGCAAACATAAAATGTTCAGATTGTAAACAAACATTTACATAAAATGTTATAGTCATTGCAAGCAGCTGGTGTTACAACAGTTGGTATAGAGGAAACATCTAGACATGGACATACCAAAATTGGTTCTTTCTTTCATGATTACCTGTTGGAATGGCGGACAACTGACTCTGTACACTTCCTGCTAATAATTACAATAGCATTGTTAGAAGCTGATTCCATGTTAGAAACATGCGACATGTGAATATTTAAAAATTCTCTTTAAACCAAAGCGATTAAGTCAATTAATCTATCTGTTTATCTAATAGAAATATGTAAAAACAAATAATGAATTAAAATATGAATGAATTCGGTATTTTGACAACATGATGGAGTTAATACTGTTAAATCAACACTCAAATATGTGCCTGGTGTAATGCATATAAACAGACCATATGGCATTATTATTATAATAACTGTCTGTTGCCATGGCTGCTTATTCAAAAGGGTTGCCGAAAAGATGTTTGTAAAACACCGTGCCGCTTTGACAGACTGCAGCATGCACTTTCTGAATTGACGAGAAAAAACTACTTGAAGACGTGATTACGCAACTCCTTGCAGGGTCAGA
Organism: Ridgeia piscesae; assembly: GCA_025642075.2. Lineage (NCBI taxonomy): Eukaryota > Metazoa > Annelida > Polychaeta > Sabellida > Siboglinidae > Ridgeia > Ridgeia piscesae. The sequence continues at coordinate 56,361 of JAODUO010001657.1, read as the reverse complement.
CTGGCTTGTTCGAGTCCATTAATCACGTTCTATGACTTCTATCCTTGTCCTGGATGTAGCCCCTTGAGGGGCAACAAACCAAACAAGGTGTTAGACATGGCCATGTTAGGCAAGGTAGGGTTAGGCAATCAGTGTTAGGCAAGCCACTGTTAGGGATGGACTAACACAATGTATGTGTATTGGTTCAAACCACTGTCAACCCACACATGTGCAGAGTGAGTGGTTTAAAATTTAAATCAATCTGAAATATCTTCATGGATATGAATGTGTTGGATTCAACTTATGTGATGTGGAGGCAAAGACATCCTCCTCTTTTATCCTGTGTGTATGTTCTGTGTGTATGTGTTCTGTATGTATGTGTTTGGCAGAAACATTGTTCATACACACATACCCACCATCATAATATATGCATAGATTTATCCATACAGCTGAGTAGTCCAGTCAGGCCATGAGTTAACTAATAGAACAGAGTGGGTGAACTTGTCCAAGGTTAGACACGGCAGCATCAGATTTAAACCCAGGTTCACTCGATAGAGTGAGATACTTTGACCACTGCTCCTGTGTGCTGCAGTGTGCTCCTGTGTGCTCCAGTGTGCTCCACAAATACAGCACTTAGCAACCAAAGATTCACCCCTCACGTAAGTACAGTGTACCACACAGGGTGGGTAAACTTTCCACCCTCTGGCTGTGGACATTGAACAGGATAATATAAAATTTCAGCAGCCAGCTGGGGCCGTGGCAGTGCTGTAATTTTAATTGCATGTTTTAATTATTAATTATTTCTGCCATCCAGGGATCAGTAGGTGGCGACTCACACATCCAGGGAGAGAGGGGGATTGATTGATGGCTGATAGTTTACCCTCCCATAACATTGCGTTAGTCGCGTTCGTATTACGGAATTGTTGTGATAGTTTCATGCCATAGAGTAATAGTAATCCGGAATGACATGGCTGCCCAGTTTATTTGGTGGTTGCCATGGTACCAGGAGTTACTAGATTCAAATTCCCAACCAGTGGCCTCCATTCCCCCCTTGTGGGTTGTGGATACAACTTGTTTACTTGTCTTCAGTTGTCTTGTAACAGGCTGGAGGAGAAGGGTAGAACTACCCACTAGTCCGCTAGTCCGTACACTAGTAAAGATAAGGGCGGACTAGTAAGCGTTTGATTTTACTAGTCCCGCTGTCTAGTAAAATAAATGCCGACGTTCTACCTCTGAGGAGTATTGTAATATTTTTCTTTTAAATGACTCGGTGAGAATCAGAATGTTCTGTCATTGTCCCCTCTGCCAGATGCCAAAGGAAGGTAAACTTAAGGATCACACACAGGAAGATGTAGAACATGATGAAGTAGAAGGCCGCTGAAGTTGTACCCATTTGTGTTGTGAAAATGTTAATTGTGGAAGAGGAATGTCTATTTTCATGAAGTTCTATCAAAGTGTCACATGTGACTTGTATCAGGTGATTCATGTCACAGTGTTTCCTGTGACATTATTTGTATAAGTTGACTAACACCAACTCACACTTATAGTATAGACCAAGTGACCCATAGTTATTGTAATAAACACTAATATATATTATTTGTTGACATTCCAACTTAAGAAGGTTGCTCCGGTTTTGTTTTTGAATATTTTGTCTGTGTCGTTCAGTCTTTCTCTTTACATCCAAAGACACTGTTTTTGTTCGTAAAAAGCCATAGATCATATGAACTATGACTGTGTCATTCAATCATTTCCTTTCGATCCAATGATGTTGTTTTTGTTTGTACAAAGCCATAGATCATATGAACCGAAGTAAGCCTTGAACTGCCTAATACTGTCGTCATTGTATAAAAAAATGAGACGGTGAACATTGAGATTGGTGATTTCTGATGACGCCATGTAGACCTTGTCGGCAAAAATCAGACAGTAACGTTGACAGACAGTAGGCCTATTGTGTGTGCATGAATCATTGAAGTCATTACTTAGAGCTGCAGGTCTTGCTTGAGAGAGCTTGTTTGGGTGTGGAAGTGGGTGCACTTATTGTTGTCAAAGATGACTGAGTTTGTCAGACAGATAGTCCAGCAGCAAGATAGATAGACAGACAGACAGACAGACAGACAGACAGACAGACAGACAGACAGACAGACAGACAGACAGACAGACAGACAGACAGACAGACAGACAGACAGACAGACAGACATATAGACAAGCCAGACAGACATGCAGACAAGCAAGCCAGACAGACAGCCAGACAGGCAGCCAGACATACATACAGATAGAGCAGACAGACAGACAGACAGACAGACAGACAGACATACAGACCAGACCAGACCAGACCAGACCAGACCAGACCAGACCAGACCAGACCAGACCAGACCAGACCAGACCAGACCAGACCAGACCAGACCAGACCAGCCAACCTGAGCCAAACAACGTGTTACAACCATCACTTCAGGATTCTATATCCATTCAAGCTAACATGATGGATTATTAACTAATATGACCAATGGTCCAGTTCTGTCATTAATTAATTAATGATCTATTTGGATACATTGTCATTCACACAGGTGATAAATTATTTGCTGCTTATAAAGTTATAATGCTTACTTGTAAGCTGGTAAGGTGGCAGAAATGTACTTTTTTTCAAGTTCAGGAAAGAGGTATGTAAGATAGGATGATAGTAGGTCCATTTACATTCATTTTAAAGAAGTATAAAGATGCTTGTCTAACTTATTCCAAAACGCATCTTAATATTTCTTTCAGTAAGAAAATGTATGTTTTCCGTAGTTTAACCATTGTATATAGTGTGCCATGTTGAAGATCGCGATTACGCCAGCTCCAAAAGAGACAAATAGCATACTTTATAATGATTACGTGCTGCAGAGGTTGGCATATTGCCTGCCACTAACCCACTATGGCTGCTTATTCATGACAATTTCTGATAAAAAAGCAATATCTGTTGCCTTCTGGGAAAATGCTCATTGATCTGTTGGGATTGTGTGTCGGATGTGATCACAGAACACAATGGGTCACTTGGTAGGAAGAGGAAGGATAGCTGTGTGTGACTGTGAGTGATCTCTACTCTTTACTGCTGTTTAAATCATACAACATTTGAATGACTGTTTTGCCTGAACTTCTACTAATCAGACGAGGTCAATTTTTAGGAAATAATGACCATTTCTAGGAACTCCATATAAATATTAATGACATGACCCCCGACTGAACCCTTGTCCATTGTGCGGCATTGACCCTTGTGATTTGAGAGTGGCCCTGGTCAAGAAATCAATACGGATTGGCAGATTAATTAGAAAAGAATGTATACCAGTGCTGATGGTGAGGAGGGTGTGTGTGCAACGTGCATGCACGCATACGTGTGCATGTGCATAAGTATTTACTAAGCATTGTGCTGTTCTGTATCCACCTCTGTCACAGTGACCACAGTAGAGAGTAGGGCACTAGGGACAGGTGTGGGAGGATTTGGTAATAAAAAGAAACAGACATTCACATGTCATGTGCACGTGATCATACAGGTACATTCTGTAGCGCACATAGCTTTATCTAGACTCCCGTCCTTTGCTTTGAATGAGTATTTCCGTCTTGGACGAGTACACATTTCAGGGGACGGGTAATGGACGTCTAAAAGGAGTGAAAAATAAATCTTCCAGAATTCCTACAATATATAATAGTAAATTATGCTTTAAAATGGATGTGACAGGTGTGTATACCTGTGTCATGGTGTATGTCTGCACATCTGGACTGGTGTCCAGGTGTGTGAGTTAACACATGTGTCTACCACATCATTTTTGGACTGGCAAATATTGTATCTTGCATGCAGGACTGGAAATATATGTCAGTCACTATGTATTCGAATACCTAAAATAATTTCATTCAGTTTTGTTTGGTGTCCAAAAATATACAGTTATTGTGTACTCTGCATGTTTGGAAATGATAACTGTCCAAAAAATAGTGTATAAACTATAAAAAAAAATATTTCTATATGTTTTAGGGTGTCTGGATACATACAGTATCTGAATACCTGCAATTGTTGTGGTACTTGAAAATCTAGAAAGTGCTGTCTCCATGTAACGTGTTTGCATAATCGTAACCTCCACTGTTTTTGTATCGTGTGACATAAATTTGAGACTTTCCAGAGATGTTCGACTCCATTAGAAGTAAAGACTGTGGCTATTTCCAGTAGAACACTCAAATGTTAACCCATAAACAGGAATATCATTTTACCGTTTGAGTCACACCCACAGAATCTGTGGACCACAGAATCTGTAGACATGAGTCACATTGATGTCTTTTTCAGAGAAAACAATGGCTGTCTGTTGTTTGTAGAGCCTAGAGGTGTTTCAGGCTAGGCTCAAAGAAAAGCGAACCAATTTGATTATTATAAGCACAGCATACAACCCCACGTTTCGTAGTCACACACAAGTCCTGCTACACACACCATAGTGGATATCTGACTGTGGCCTGTCAATGTAGCAAAACCTGAAGGCACAACTAATACACAGATTTAACATTTCAAATGGGCAGTTTTCTAACAAACCAATTCTAAGATTGCCATTTACAGCTACGATGGCTGCTGTATGTGGGACACAGCACACGTGTGCCAGTGTACCAGAGGCAGTGATAGAGTCGTGACTGTGCAGTGAAACGATACTCCTACTCCTAGCCATTCAGTCCCCCCGGTACATTGCTCCACGTGTCTGACCGAAATTATTTCCCTTGACAAAACACGACCTTGGAATCTCCACGCATTTTTTCGCAAGCCTGTTTTTTCAGCCTCTATTTCACATGTCACGTTCCCTACATTTTCCCCTGCTTTGTTGCAATTCCCCTCCCTACCAAGGTTACTCCCTCGTCAATTTCCATCTAACCCTGGGAGTACCTCCTGAAATGCTAGCGCTGTGAGTGACAGACTAATTAGTGAGAGATCAGAGCATCAGGCCCAGACACTGGGCTGAAGAGGGTAATATATGCATATGTCTCCGCAGTCAGCTCATTCATCATATTGGAATCTGTTTACTGGTGGTAAGACAGTATGATTAATAACGGGAGATTGTGTTGTCCGTTCCTTGTTTTTGTGGTTGCTTCATTAATATGATGCCTTTCTCGTTAGATTAAAATGTTGAAGGGTTATAGCTTGCCATGCTATGCTGGCTTGCGCATGTGCATCTTATCAACTTCCGCCTTAAAATGGTTTAGCTTTTGCCTGTGTGAACGCTCCCCATTTCCAAACATAAACTGGTTTAACTAAGCCAGTTTAACTAAATCATTTTAAGTCTGTACATGTGAATGCAGCTTAAGAGTGTTTGTCGTTTCAATTTAAATTTGGCAAATGTAAAGGAAATGTTCACAGTTCAGATTGTAAAGTAAACATGCAGAGGTAGTATTACAAATACAGTCCACTCAGTTTGGTTGAATGGAAAGGCATGTAGATGATAAACTTAACTGTGATGTTCCACATTCAAATTCAGTGAACAGTTCATGTATAATGATAATTATAGTCATGTTTATGTCAGACAAAAATCAATGTATATGTAATGTACGTGTCAAACAGACAAAGATATAGATATGTAATAGAATACAAATATTTGATTAATAAAAAATATACATAATTACTTCAAGTAAAACATATTCATACAAGTCAAATCAGTAAAGTTAAGACAAAAATGAAATATACAAATATAAATACCAGTCAGACTGACATTGCTCTAGTTACTGGAATATACAATATGAGCATCAGTCCTCAGAGGCGTATCTCAATTATTATGGGGGCCTAAAGGAGACCAAGCTTTGTTACAGGATAACATGTAGAGGTTATATATTACATACATTTTAAAATACAGCATATCGTGAAAGGAGTGTCATGACTGAATGCCATGCACCAGTAACAGCCTGAGCAATCTGTACTGTCCATAAGTTTAATTTTCATAGAAACTGGTAGTTATACACTGTATATTATTCATAGTAAGAATTTTACTTGTGTTGACCTACTGATATTTTACGTGTGAATCCTGAGCGTTGCATGTTTATGAGTATTTAACAGACAAGTGACAAACATTAACAACTCCATAATGAATATTAATTATCAAGCACCAGTCATGTGTACCTTGTGTAAGTACTTTTTCACTGTCCACAATAATGTCTTCTTTGTACATATATCACTTTTGCTGTTCAGTCCAAACCTGCTCAGCTATGTTCTGTTCTGTCTTCCAGTTGGACTTACTGATAACATTTTTCATCAAACTGGTTATGGGAAATTTATTTCATTTCCGTTAAATTCAGTCCCATCTGTTGTCTGAGCCGTGGCTAGCCCTTGGAGGGTCTCGACGATTGACAATAGGTCATTGCATGGGATAGACCAGAATGGGAAACAAAGCTTCAGCCACCTGTTGGGGGGTGGGAGAGGGTGTCACTGGGTGCATGGGTCATTGGATCACCATAAAGGGGAGATAACCAATATTAATGGTCGCCTACATGGAAGAGTGAATGTCTATAGTTATTGTTTATTCAGATCAGGGCATCTTAGTAGTGACGTCAGCACTGTTCGTAATTGACGCTGATGTCAGCATGCGTGTCATAGTTCCTGGCCGCTTCCCACATGTCGCGGTTGACTGCACAGCCATTATGGTATTCTCCACCTGTCATGGGCAACAAACAGTAGCTTGAATTTGTTTACGCTGCATTTGTAATCGCCCCTGTACGCAACAGCAGCTGGCGTCTGTAATTAAACATGGACCTTTGCCAGGTCATTCTGTGCTTTGTCAGCCTGGGCAAGTCCAGACATGTCCTGTAGATTCACCTCCATTGGCCACTCAGGTTGAAGGCTTGACCACAGTCCACATGCTGGGTGGGCCAGACAGCTGCCGTCTTTGTCTGTGGTCCAGTCAGGTTGTCCAAATCACTGTCAGTGTTGGTTCATTCACCGTTAGGTCACGACTATTGAATCGTAATTTAATAACAACAGCATCAAGGTGGTAGAGAGATACAGGCTGGTCGGCTGTAATCAAATCACACCACTGTCAGGCGGTCGTCATTCCAGGCAGTGGTGTACATATTGCTGGCTGCTCTCAGTGCCAGGAAACACTGTGTGGCCCTGCCAGGAAATGACTCCGGGAAGTAGGCGTTTGTGGTCACGAGCTTTTGCCAGGTGAGATATGTTGATGACCTACAATGGAGGTGTTGTTGATGTACTGCTATGGTGGTGTAAATTGGGTCAGATATTGTATATTTTCAGGATATTGTAGTGTCATGTTTACTATGTATGTACTACAGCTGTATGTAGCAAACTAGCAGCTGTTCATTACGTCTTGTTAGCATAATTTCGTCTGCTGTCAGTTTATCAATACATTGGGCTGCATAGTTATATTAGCACATACTTATAATTATTATATTGATTGTGGTAGCACACTGACTGGCTCAGTGGCTACAGTGTGTCTGGGATCAAATCCTCAACTGTCATGTCGAACCTTGGGTAAGTTTGTTCACTCTACATTGCACTCAGTTGTGTGAATGCGTACCTGGCTATAGACAGTGATGGCAATTTGTGTACGAATAATCTTCGTGCATTAATTGCAGTATGGCTGGATGCTTCCCAGAGAATTTGAGATGGTGTTCGATTGAACAGGTCTGTCAGAGAATAAAGTGTAAAGCACCTTGATCCACACTGAGGATTGGGTCCTGCGCTATATAAAAAATACCTTTCTTTATATACAAAACTAAAAAATTAAACAAATTACTATATGTATTGAGAGACTACAAAGTAGGTTTGTACCTAATAGCTGCATTAGCTGCTATAGATAGTTGTAAGGTGTAAGGAAATGAAATTAGCTATAACCGTTGGCCTTTGACACTGTGTTGCCCTAGATCTGGTTGTGTCAAACCATATCAATGTTATCAAATGTCTTACCTGGGTGGCCAGTGAATGGAATATGAGGGCATGCTTGGTGTGGATTTCCAAATTTAGCCTTTGGAGATATCTGGTATTTAATTATGTTCACCTCAACTACAACATCATATACATTTTATATGTACATCCACGAGTACCTGGCTATATGCAGTGATGGATATTTGTGTGTGAATCGTGTTTGTGCATCAGTTGTGGCATGGCTGACATCCAGTGATGTCAAGGCTGTGTTTGATTGAACAAGTCTGTCAGGAGTAGAGTGTGAAGAGCTATGGACAGTCCTAGGGATTGGGCAGTGACCTATATAAAAACTGACGTTTATCATTATATATACATGTATATAACATATGCATGAACATATACATGAATGTTGCATGCATACATGCATGATGCACATGTGCACGCACACACATGCACGCATGCACGCATGCACGCATGCACGCATGCATGCACACATCCACTCACACGCACACATGCACGCACACTGATAATTATATTATTCATACTTTCACATAACCTTAATCATTGGTGTTCTATACCATAACCTGTCTATGGATGAACTGGTCTAATTACACTCTGTCATTATGTTCCCAGTGCTGAGCATTAGGCACCATTAAGTACACCTGTGTCTTCTTATCTGTTCACCCTCATTATGTCTTTAAGTGTTCCAACAGCTAAATTAGCCATTATCACTGGCACTGCCCTGTACAATTAGCCAGTGGTAATAGTAAGGTATTTATTGACTCAACAAACAGTGTTTATCAGAACACAGCAGACCTACACCAGGCCTGGCTATCACCTCGCTGAAGGTGGCGGGTGGCTGGAGATATACATGCTACCTCTGTGTTTATATATAACCTGTGTGCATGTGACCTACATACTTGACACTGTGCACTTGTTTTATTCTGACCCTAGAATGCATTTGTGTCACACACAACACAATAGGATAGTTGTTGGTAGTGCAGACCCCAGAATGTGTGACAACAGACCTAAGGACAAATGACAGGTGCAAGATGGACTACAGATTAAGAAACTGGTTGTGAAGAACAATAAGAGACTATAACAAAAGACATTGGACTGTGACAAAAGACTGATGACAGAAAAGAGACTTTGACCAAAGACACGAGACTTGATGACAGATAAGAAAATGTGACCACAGAAAGAGACCATGATGACAGACACAACTGGCTAATTAGACTTTGTTAACAGGTGAGATTGGTGACAGGCAAGAGACTGTGACAACCAGCAAGAAACAATGGATACAGGACAATAAAAAACTGTAATTACAAAAAGGGACTGTGACAACAGACGAGATTGTGACATCATATAAAGAACTGATAACAGACTGTGACACTTCACAGATGATTGTGATGACAAACGCTGGTGACAGATAAGAAACTGTGACAACAGACATTTCCCACAGTGGTGAATTTAAACACAGTTCAGCAGAAACCAGCTGCTTCCATTTGGCACAAGAAGTTATCTCATCTTATGAAAAGCATATGTATTCCACTAAAAATAACTTATTTGATACACTATAATAAGAATTAGCGTTTTATTGGAAATGTGCAGCATTTAAGTTCATCCCCTGTGCATCTTTATCACACACTGTTTGTTGTCCAGAACTTAGAGCCATGAACAATATTTTCCAATTTATTTGATTGGATCTTTATCACACACTGTTGTCCAGAACTTAGAGCCATGAACAATATCTTCCAATTTATTTGATTGGATCTTTATCACACACTGTTGTCCAGAACTTGGCCTAAAACCATGAATCTTAAAATGTTGAGACCATGAACAATATTTTCCAATTTATTTGATTGGATCTTTATCACACACTGTTGTCCAGAACTTAGAGCCATGAACAATATCTTCCAATTTATTTGATTGGATCTTTATCACACACTGTTGTCCAGAACTTAGAGCCATGAACAATATCTTCCAATTTATTTGATTGGATCTTTATCACACACTGTTGTCCAGAACTTAGAGCCATGAACAATATCTTCCAATTTATTTGATTGGATCTTTATCACATGCGGTTGTCCAGAACTTAGAGCCATGAACAATATTTTCCAATTTATTTGATGTGTTTGTTTGCAATTGTGGACACTGTAAGTAAGCTGTGTGCCAGAATCCCAGCTCCTTCATAACGTGTACATTTATGGGTCAGAAACAGGGGCAAAATTATAAATAATCATCTTGATCAGATTCTGTTCACAGGTAACAATAATATTGAGCATCAATCGGTTCCTGCTGATTAGTTCCAGATTATTAGTATATAATACATGTTTATCAGAAGCTGACTATGAGAGAGAGAGCTGTATGTTGCCTTGGGGGTCTTTACTTACAGCTGGTAGTTTGATCTGGGGTCAAACTTCGGTCAATGGGCTAAGTGGTCAGCCCTAGATGCACTTCACCAGTTAACTATCTGACCCACAACCAGCCTAGCTGACTGCATTTGGGTGTTAGGGTAGCTGTAATTTTTGTTATTGCCAGGCCTTGGTTGTTTGTGCTGACCTGGGCTTGTTGGTTTAGAGTTGGTTTGTTGGTTTAGACTAGAGGCATGTTGTAAACATACAGGTAGATTGGTGACTTGTGTGATTTCTGGAAACCATCACAAGCTGTTATGTGTCTCCAGATTGCTATTAGTTATTTGCTAGGTAGATTCTGTATATAAAACATTATTTTAAGAATAAGGAGGAGACAGAGAAAACAGTTTCAGCCACAAAAGGAAGGGGAACGGCCTACAAACAGAATGAATGTCCAATAGTGGATGGTAAAAGGTGGAAATAAGCCCACTACTGATGTGGGAGGATTGTGCACAGAGAGACTGGCACTGGGCAGGGAGTGGAGCAGCATGATGGAGATGGAGTCTGCATCCCGGATGACGAATGACAGAAGAACGAAAACGAAAGTGAAAGAGAACCATCAAGGCCAGTTTCACCTCGGACAACAAGGACTGGCTGGGGATTGAGGACTGTAGTGGATGATTAGTGCAGCCTTGGAGAGACATGGACAAGTCATCAGTGCCAGACAGACAAACAGAGGAGTCATCAGTGACAGACAGGCAGGCAGGCAGGCAGGCAGGCAGGCAGGCAGGCAGGCAGGCAGGCAGGCAGGCAGGCAGGCAGGCAGGCAGGCAGGCAGGCAGGCAGGCAGGCAGGCAGGCAGGCAGGCAGGCAGGCAGGCAGGCAGGCAGGCAGGCAGGCAGACAGACAGACAGACAGACAGACATTGTTGATGTGTGTGTCTTCACTGGACAAATCTCTGTCCTCCATGCGCTGTGACAGTCCATTTGTATGACTGACACCACTGGCTAGACATGTATTTGGCATTATATTACTGCGGCTGACTCCCTGATCTTCTCTGAAAAGTCAAGGTCTATTTTGTTGCATCTGATATGGCGCTGTGGCAGGACATTAATGTCTGCCATAGATGAATCTGTCATCACATTTGGGGACAAACATAAAAGACACCTACTCGGATTGTGGCTATAATCTTGATTGCTCTATTCTCGTGTTTCAATGTGGTGGTGGTGATGGCCATGGCGATAAAAGTGATGATACTGGATTGGGATTTCCAGTTTTTTGTTTAGCTTTGGATTATTTAAAATTAACCTTGTCAATTATGTCTACTTAAAAATTTCATAACAAAGCAATTAACTACCAAATCCAGTGATCATACGTCAAATTATACAAATTTGACCAGGGAAATTGATGGCTCCATCAGGCAGTGGGAATTCTATATTATCCAAGTGCATTGGACGGGGAAGCAGACATCTGTGATCTTCCTCAGTTACACTTTGAGACTCTGTGTCCTGCATACTTGGCCTGGTGCCCCAGTGACTCATCTCACCTTCCCATGAAATCGCATAGCCTCTGGGCTAGGGATCAAGTCGCTTCCTTGGAAATTGGACCCCAGTAACTGGTTCATGTAGTGCCGTCTGGAAGGCGAGAAAAACTTTGGATGTGTACCTCATGTGTTACCACGGAGGCAGGGACTGGGGAAGTAGTGAGTTATTTTTAGCTCGGAAAAACCCACACTTCCAAGGAATGTGAGGATCGGTTATTCATAAAATGAGGTTGTAAAATTCCAGTAGTTGTTATGCAGTGTTTCCTCTGGGTAAAATGAAGGATGGGGCAGTAGGGTGAGTTGAGCAAACATGTCAAAGGTGCAATGCAGCACAGGTCTGGGTCATGCCCCAGAACTCTTATAAAAACTTGCTTCGAAATGGTGCATCATGTAGTGTGCTGTAAAATATTCGCTGTAATATAATGTGAAAGAAATCTGCAAATTAGCATGTAAACATGTTTATTTACTTGTAAAAAGTGAGCAAGGACACAGGAAATACTATGAGCCATGAGGTGCAATTTCAGTACATTTCGGTCAAGTTTTAAAGAGCTGGAGGGAGGTGAATAATTTTGATAAGACTTGTTTGAAGCACGTCAGTGATATCACAGCCACATTGGCATGTCCAGGAATTGTCATTTTGGGCATAAATATTCAAATATTGTCTTGTCCAGTCCACATGGCTATTACTGTTTAAGGGATGTCATTAGCTGCTTCCATTGGGGTGGCTGCCCCTGTTCCCCCCCCCCCCACCCATGCAGGTGCAGGACATTGGGCTGTAAAGTGGTTTATTTATGACAGTTCTTTGGTCTTGTTTTCTTATAATAACTTGGCAGCAAATCAACTGCACTATGTGCCCCAAGGCATGTGTGTACCCTGTGGGGAAATGATGTCACAAACCTGATTGACAGTGTCACTGTTATTACGCTGACATGTCACTGTCACATAACAGCTGTTTGTGTCACAGCTGAGGTGTAACAGTTGTCATGTGGTTGACATCTTCATCCAGGGGACTGGGACATACATTGGGGCACCAGATGAGTCCAGTCAGCCCACCTACCCTTACAATCTGTCAAGTTATTAGCGAAATTATGTGTTTACTTTATAACATGGAAAGTCACATTAAATAGTGAACATATAATGTATCTTCTGTAAAATGTATATTGAAAATTACCTTGATGCCAAGAAATGTGGTGAATGATACTACATTATTAATTGAAAGCCCTATGCAGTTGTTCACCGAGACAACATGTCTATTGTATCATTGTAAGTATGTTACAATGAATTATTGTATTGACAGCTGCTGTATAAGTTTGATAAACTTCACAAAGGTGACCACACTTAGCGATGCACTAGTTTTCCATGCTGACCTATAACATGGTGGTGCAATAGGCTATTTAGCAGAAATATTTAAAATAATTACCGAAGGGGGGCATTGCCTTGTGGTCCCGCAATATAACACTAGCTGACTTACATAAACTGATATGTGCTATAATTCCTAAGCAAGTCTGGCACACTTCCTGAATTCTGTCTTCACCGATGACCACCTGTGCTAGATATCCTGGTGGACTTTCTACTTCCTAATGCCTGTTGACTCTAGCAATCACTCAGTGGCCTGCTATGTCCGCCTGCAAAGACATCTGCCTTGTGCTTGTGGCTAGGTTCCTGTTGGAGTTTCCTTAGTCAGTACTGACCCAGTGACTTATTGACTTGGTACATCCTTGCTACGCTGTAGTACACGCTCATTTCACTTGGGAGAACAGAAAGACAGGGACGTTTGATCATGCCCGTGGTTGTACAGCCTTGTGTGCTGTGTAGTGGGGCTGGAGTTACAGGGATGGCTCGCAGCAGGTATGAGATTGGGTGTCAGCGATCTCGGTTCGCTGTACAATTGGCCTAGTGATTTTGGCCAACTTTTTGATGGTGTACGGAGCAATGATGTTGGCCCGCAGTTGTTTTGTTTTATCTGATTTGTGGTAACATGTTATTTATAACTTTATTTTTATGTTATTAGGGTACAATATAGTCCCTATTTGTTAAATGGACACATTGAGTTTTTCTAGCTAGAACTAGCCAGCTTAGTAGTTTATAGTATGCCTACATATGGTGTCTGTTGTGTTGATATTGGGGAAATGGGACATCATTAAACATCAAAGGTAATTTTAGTTCTCTCAGCCAGACTTCAGTGTTGCCAATGGTTGTTTTTAAACTGGATATTTTGATTACTATTTTGACATGTTTTGAATTGTCCGCTTTTAAATTGGAACATTGTTGCAGGCTTAGAAAAGTAACTAAACACAATTTTGCACGCGACATTCCTTCAACATATTGATTAAAGTCTTAGTAATAATATTAATGAATAAATATAACCAAGGAACCAGCCGACTCCTACTGGTGACACTTCTAGTACGTTGACAGACCACATACACAGGTGTCACATTTTATGTCCTAAATGGTTATTATCAGTCTTGTTAAATATCCCACATTGTTAAATCTCCTGTTCGTCAAACTCATTGGGGCATGTTAAGATATCGACATCAAGTAGTTATCGTAGCGGTCCTGCTAGACAACGGGGGAGGTACCAACTAGAACTACAATAGCCACTAGCTGCTTAATCTTATTCTTTATTAAATCCAGAGTATACACAATAACTTGCATGACAATGCCTGTCCAACCCAGCTACGACACGGAGGCAGCCCAGCCTCACCTCCCAGCCCAAGCCGGAGGGAAACCCTCCAGCTGCACACCCTTCACTCTGTGTGCGCCTGACAACTCTCTCCCTCTCCTCCGTGAGATTCCCTATATAAAAAAACTGGCTCTCACTACACATAATTTAAACCAGCCAATGGCTATCTGTAATCTTCCCGCCAACTAGTGACCAGCTACCCCCCAAACCACTAATGACCAATACAGTCAACTTTGTAATCTCCTGCCAGGGGAGTAAAAGTCCCAGCTGTAGCTGACACTGACATCTGTACTTTAATTAGTAAATATTCATTAATATATATAATAACTTATAATGAACCCTACCATATCATCTCCTCCACCACAAAAGTTCGTCCTCGAACTTGAATAGAATATAATTATTACATGGTTATAACTGAAGCGAGGAGTTTAAATAAACTTGTTCTTTGCTGGTGGTAAAGTTCATCTTTAACACAGTTCATTATACAGGTGGTGTAGTACACAGGATTGTCCATAAACAGTAAATGTACAGGGTTGTTGCTAATTTTTACTGAAGCCAGTGTCATAAACATACTTATTATAACAATGGCAAATAGCCATACATCAGAGCTAAGATTGACATGTTGTAATCCTTATACTTATAATGTCATAGTTCAAACAAGTAATGCAATATATGTTATATCCATTAGGGTTCATTATAAGTTATTATATATATTAATGAATATTTACTTATAATGAACCCTACCATATAGTCACCAAAGTGACAAAGACTATGGGCATAGATACCATCAGCCCAGATCACATGCAGCCATCCAGACCAGTTTTCTCATTGCAATTTGTCATGTGAAAATTATGGATCCTGTAGTTGATTGAGTAGAGAGTTGAGTGATCGTTGAATAATAGCATTATGATGATGACCTACACGCAGTAGTGGAAGCCAGTGGAATGACCTGTCACAGAGACGTCTAGAGAGGATACATAAGCTATCAGCTGTAGTGGAACTGTATCGCCATGACAACTGTACTCAGTATTTCTGATAGGATGGCACTGACCTATGGAAAATGTTCTCTCTCAGATATTAACCACTGGTAGTTCCAGATTTAGATTTATTGTTGACATACAGTGTAAGACTAAGAGAGGGAGGATTAGTCTGTTTGGAGGTCCACCATACTTTACTGGTGCGTGTATGTGCTGTATTGAATGTGGAGTTATGGGGGAAGTTGTGTTCGGAGTGTAAATGTTAACAGAAGAAGGTATTGTGGTCAGCAGCAGTGGTCAGAGCTGTGCACTATCGACTAGGTGAACCCGGGTTCGAATCGTGTGCTGCTCTGTTGAACCTTAAGCTAGTGGTGGGTATTTGTGTATGAATGATCTTCGCTCATTAATTGCAATGTGGTTTGTTGCTTCCCAGAGAAATTGAGTTGGTGCTTGATTCAACCAGTCTGCCATAGAGTAAAGTGTAAAGCATGCTGCACTATAAGAACGTAATGGTTTTTACTTCAAATGTATAGCAAGATCTTGTTTGTAGTGTGATTGGATTACAGCTTTTAAACTGTGTATTAATTGTCTGTGTTACATCAGACTCAGTTTGAACCCACATAACATAGCTGTTCTTGTTACTGTTGACTTAAATTGAAGTTGACTTAAATTAAATTGAAAACGCACACAGGTGAGTGGTGGACCAGGATCTGGACTTTGGACCTCCCAGTGCTGCCTACACAAGGCCAACCTCCTCAATGTGCCCACTGACTTCAACTGTAACCCCCCTCTCTGTAACCAATGTCTATTTCTATGTTATGTAAATGTATATCTAACAAATTGCAAAACAGCAACGTAAAGGTATGATATACCCCGGTAGAAATCAACTACAATTTATTTTACTTTGTTAGTTAGCAAGCAGTCTGTGATAACAACAATGCACAGTTGTTATCAGTGTCAAGAGTTGTGTTAATATATCAGTATTACCCTGGAAGAACAGAGAAAAACATCTGGCGATGTCAACAAAATTTGGAGCCATCTATGTGAGAGACGGCAGAGAGCCATGCCAGTCACGTATGAAAGTGTCCCACTGTTGGCCAACCTCAGCATGAATGCATCATGAATCACGTTTGTTCTCGTGTAATTGTGTGTTGCACAGTTGTCCAGTAAAGCAGACATGCTGCGTGGTGTTCTATTCTGTGAGCGTTATAATAAACATATGGTGAGTTTCTTGACCTGTGTCACTTATTCTATATGGACATCTCTAATGAGCTGGATTACACACCAGTACGTGTATGTCAAGTCAGGGTACTTGATCATTCATCTTTAGTGCCAATGTCCAGTTGTCCTATCCTGTGTCCACTCACTTCCTGGAACCTGATGTATTCATTAAAAACAAAGATGTTATTTTGAGGTGTTTACTTTTTTAATTGATAGACTGACTGGAAAGCCATTTTCCACCGGACGACAGATTGGCATTGTGTTCAGTTTGCATAATCGACTACACTAGGCCACCCCACGATTGGGGACAGCAGAAAGTAAATGGTCAGAGCAGAATTAATTTAATTAAAAGAAAAATTGATAAAACCATGCCTTTGATGTTAGTGTTTATTATATAGGTGGGTGTAAGCTTAAAGCTAATTTCAGACACTAGCTCAATGGTATAAATATATATTATATAATATATATATATATATATATATATATATATATATATATATATATTATAATATAAATATATATATATGATATATATATAAATATGATATGTATATATATATGTATATATATAAATATGTATATGTATATATATATATGATATATATATATCATCAGTTGTGTATATTGCATATATACACATATATGCACACATGTTTACACTTTTACATGGCAGTCGTACTTGCTGTGCATTTTACGGATCCAGATAAACACGAATTGAATAGAAGTAGTTTACTCAGTCGATTCACTGGGGTAAAGCTAGCTGAATCGTAGGTGCACTTATTTATGCTCTAGTTGTCACCTGGCCAGTGTAAATAGGAGCACCCGGTGGTTGACAATGTACGTCCTATCTCGTGTCGCGGCTCAGCAGGAGTTTGTTGAAATGTTGCCAGGTATTGTTGCTAGTTGTATTGTGGTAACATCGTGTCTGTGACAACGTAGACTGTCGTGTCCTGTGTTCAAAGAGGTACGTACAAGGTCAGGAAATGAATTTGAGGGAGAAGCACTGTTCTATACAGGTCATTGTTTAGCTGAGCGCTATACGGTCAGTGTGTGGGGTTTTTCATAGTACTGTAGGGGGGGTAGCTGGCGGGGAGGGTAGCTGCCCCCAAAGTTTGTTTTGCCAGGTAGTACTGTTACCCTGGACTGTTTTTGTGTATGTGCATGTGCGAGTGTGTGTGCGTGTGTGCATGCATATTTCTGCATGTGTTGGTAATTGTGCTCGTACGCTATCCTCCTTCTTTAGGGCCAGAGTGTTTACACAGAAGTCTGTCAACATATGTTCATTGTTTTCCTGTTGTGTGGTCAGGGTTTTTATGGTCAGGGTTTTTATGGTCAGGGTTTTTATGGTCAGGGTTTGTATGGTCAGGGTTTTTATGGTCAGGGTTTGTATGGTCAGGGTTTGTATGGTCAGGGTTTGTATGGTCAGGGTTTGTATGGTCAGGGTTTGTATGGTCAGGGTTTGTATGGTCAGGGTTTGTATGGTCAGGGTTTGTATGGGCAGGGTTTGTATGGGCAGGGTTTGTATGGGCAGGGTTTGTATGGTCAGGGTTTGTATGGTGCAGGGTTTGTATGGTCAGGGTTTTTATGGTCAGGGTTTGTATGGTCAGGGTTTGTATGGTCAGGGTTTGTATGGGCAGGGTTTGGGCAGTTTCTACAGTTAGATTTTCTAGGAGCAAGGGTTTCTAAGAGTAGCTTTCTCTTCTAGCTATAAAGTTAGGAAGTTACTAATTTAAGAATGACACTGCTTTATGAGTGGACCGGACTGGACCCGTCTACATTCACAGTTTTACAAACTGATGTCTGACACTGTTCATAAATTACTTGTAATGTCAGTCAGTTTATTTGTGGTAATTTTTGTCAGTGCTTGAAATTTGTGGGGAGCCAAAGTGTATAATGTTACAAGTCCCACCCAAACCAGGGCCCACATTGTGTTATGCTCATTTGATCTGTGACGCCAGTGAGGTGTCTGGCTATGTACTGCCATTATCACCTACTGCAATGGAACTGCATAAATCAGTTACTAAATCAGAAAATGCAGAAATGTTTGTTCTATGGAATCCTGCTCCTGGGCTGAGATACTGTCACTGCAGTACCAGTAGTACCCTAGTTTTGGATGCAGTTCCATTCGTCATGCCACAGATAATGTGGAACATTCACTAGATGGCAGCACATGTTCCTGCACTAGCCAGGATAATCAATAGGTGGCAGCATGGGCAGGTTAAACAGTTGTAACAATAAATTTATTAGACGTGGTGAGGTAGCAGATTTAGGGTAAAAATTAATTCTGTAAGACACAGACATTAATTAAAGCGAGGTGGTAACCAGTTTCAAGAATTACTCTTGGGCGTGGTTGGGTTATCATAGGCACAATAATTTAATATTCCCATTTCTTGATGTATTACCGGTACTTTCTTTACAGACAGGATGTGGTTTTGTGGCTATGTTCTTTGAGACACTGTAGACGTTGTATCTGAACCAGACCAGAAATACCAGCTGACACTGAGAGAAAGGTCCTCCCAGGCTCCCACACAAGCAGATTATCACAGGGTTCAGAAAAAACTGAGGACACTACATGATGTTTTAATGAAATGCAATCTGACTCACCATGGCGGTCATATATTTACTGTTTACAAATCCAACAAGGTTTCTTTAAATGGCGACAATTAAAAACGTGCAATTTAAAGCCACCCAAGAAATACCCCTAGTATAAAATTACATGTGGCATAATTATCCTGTAGACATACCACCGATACTAGTAGAATCTGTTTATTTAGATTTTAGTTGTAACTCGTATTTAAAGATTTCAGTAAAACATCTAATAAATACATGTTGTGTATTGGTGCCCAGTCCAGATGTTTTTCTGGGGCATTTTACAGCATTTAACAAATCTAAATTCTAAAGATAATTAAAATTATTTCAAACAGTTGTTTTAAATCTAAAACTGGTGCAGAGTGGCTACTTTTTAAATACAAAAAACATGTTCACAAATAAATAAACAAACAGAAATGACCGAGATGGTCTGTGCAGTCGTTGAAGTTCTCGTGTTGTTTTCAGTGAAGAGCCTCCGCGAGAGGAGATGAAGAAGACGAGGCCGGAGAAACACACTCCGAAGCTGGCAAGTAAGCGAGCCAACGACTGCGTCGTCAGTGGGAGTGGGAGCAAGAGGGAGAATGGCAGCAGCACTGCGGCCGGAGGGGGTAGCAGCAAGAGGGAGCACAGCAGCCCTGTAGACACAAGCAGCAGTAAAGAGAACATCAGCCCGGAGAAGGGCCCGCCCATCAAGTACGGCGAACTCATAGTCGTTGGGTGAGTGAAGGAGATACATAATCTCTCACTAATGTGTATTCTTTGGGCTACGTGGTCCATGTCGGTTCATTGTTAGGTGTCATGTCCATCCTTCTTTCTATATGTGGTCTTTTCAGCTTCTTTATTATCAGTATGGACATTGTTCAATTATTTAGTATTAAATGTTTTACAAACTTTCAGAGTTTTTATTTATTTATTAAATATTAATTTGTGTATTTTTATTGTGCCGATCAAATTATGTTATCAGGCTTAGTTCTTGTTTGTCTAATTTAATTTCTACTGTGAATTTATAGTTTAGGTGGTCATTATTATTATTGTCTGGCCAGTGGCCACCCTTTTGTCGTCATAGTATTTGTTTTTGTTTCACATTTTTAAGCGAACCACTTCATGCTTCCGTCTTGACGTCCATGTTACAATTACCAACAGTTGCTGTCTTCCTTCAGCTCCTTCTTTCTCAGTTCATGTCTCTTCCAAATCCATGTTCATTCCCTGCTTTCTCTTCACATGTTTCATTACCATTATATACAGTGTTTAGTGTACTGAGATTTATCCGTGATATCATCTGTGTCATATCCTGTTGGTGACATGTCCTGCCCTTTGATGGGTGACGTGGCTCACTGACACCAGTGTGGGAAACACTGTTGGTTTCCAACGGTTGTGGTTTGTCGAGGGTACAAAGTTGGTGAACTGGTTTGTCTAGTTACTTATCATCACCCATTCATCTGTCCATCTCTTTGTCTGTCTCGGGCTGTCTACCCTTTTGTGTTGTCCGTCCGTCCGTCCGTCCGTCCGTCTCCGTCCGTCCGTCCGTCCGTCCGTCCGTCCGTCCGTCCGTCCGTCCGTCCGTCCGTCCGTCCGTCCGTCCGTCCGTCCGTCCGTTTGTCACCCCAGTTAACCAGCCTGACTGTTGCTTCCATAGGTACAATGGCTCCTTGCCTCAGGGTGACAAGGGGCGTAGACGCAGCAAGTTTGCCCTCTTGAAACGAGCTCATGCGAATGGCGTGAAACCAGTCAAACATCACGTTGTGAGGAACCCACAACAGTCAGAGGTGAGAGACGTAGACACTAGACACGCACACATGCATGCACGTACACCTGATAGCCTCAAAGTAATCATTTATCTTGACATTCAACTCTATCATATTCCATTTGATGATCACAAAATACTGTTACTTTATCATTGCGTTGACAGCATTGTGAAAGATTGATGATCCGTCTGTTGTGTTGATGATGCATTGACGATGTATGTTCTGATCAGAGAATCAGGTCATTTCACAGGATAGTCTGGCATTGTATTTTAGATGGTGCTATTAAAACTTACGACACTGTCATAATCTGTTATTAAAGCTACACAAGTGGTGAAACATGTTAACCTTGTCCTGGTATACTTGTGTATGTGTGTGTGAATCAATGTGCATACATTACATGCATACACATATTTAAAGCTATTGATAGAGCGAATATAAATAGTACATATATACACGTATACACATGTTTAAAGCTAAAGATAGAGCGAATATAAATAGTACACATATACACGTATACACATGTTTAAAGCTATAGATAGAGCGAATATAAATAGTACACACATACACGTATACACATGTTTAAAGCTATTGATAGAGCGAATATAAATAGTACACACATACACGTATACACTTGTTTAAAGCTATTGATAGAGCGAATATAAATAGTACACATATACACGTATACACATGTTTAAAGCTAAAGATAGAGCGAATATAAATAGTACATATATACACGTATACACATGTTTAAAGCTAAAGCGAATATAAATAGTATACACATACACATATACACATGTTTAAAGCTATTGATAGAGCGAATATAAATAGTACACACATACACGTATACACATGTTTAAAGCTAAAGATAGAGCGAATATAAATAGTATACACATACACGTATACCCATGTTTAAAGCTAAAGCGAATATAAATAGTATACACATACACATATACACATGTTTAAAGCTAAAGATAGAGCGAATATAAATAGTATACACATACACGTATACCCATGTTTAAAGCTAAAGCGAATATAAATAGAACACACATACACATATACACATGTTTAAAGCTAAAGATAGAGCGAATATAAATAGTACACACATACACATATACACATGTTTAAAGCTAAAGATAGAGCGAATATAAATAGTACACACATACACGTATACACATGTTTAAAGCTAAAGATAGAGCGAATATAAATAGTACACATATACACGTATACACATGTTTAAAGCTATAGATAGAGCGAATATAAATAGTATACACATACACGTATACCCATGTTTAAAGCTAAAGCGAATATAA
The DNA here is from genome assembly GCA_025642075.2 of Ridgeia piscesae. Classification (NCBI taxonomy): domain Eukaryota; kingdom Metazoa; phylum Annelida; class Polychaeta; order Sabellida; family Siboglinidae; genus Ridgeia; species Ridgeia piscesae. The sequence goes on along the minus strand of JAODUO010001657.1, from coordinate 34,087 downwards.
ATAGTATACACATACACATATACACATGTTTAAAGCTAAAGATAGAGCGAATATAAATAGTATACACATACACGTATACCCATGTTTAAAGCTAAAGCGAATATAAATAGTATACACATACACATATACACATGTTTAAAGCTAAAGATAGAGCGAATATAAATAGTATACACATACACGTATACCCATGTTTAAAGCTAAAGCGAATATAAATAGAACACACATACACATATACACATGTTTAAAGCTAAAGATAGAGCGAATATAAATAGTACACACATACACGTATACACATGTTTAAAGCTATAGATAGAGTCAATATAAATAGTACACATCCGTGACAGCAGATGGCGCTGCATTCGGCTCCGTGTCGCGTCATTCGGCTCAAGGCCAGTTAATTTTACTTAACCCTTTGACCTGGTTTCCCCAAATGTTTTCAGTTGACGCATTAATATTAGGCATCCACTCACTTCTTCCATGACACTAAATCAAACTATGTCACCTTTCCAAACAGTACAGTTTGGCTTTTACTGTTTGTGCCATATTCAAGGATGTGTGTTTTATCAAAGGTTTATCTTTATCACCATTTACAATTAGTAAACAATAGTGGTTTGTGATGCTGCATGAATGCATGTATAATTATTATAAAATGCTTAACTTTTACGTTAACTCTCATTTAATAAACAAATTATCAAATAAATTACCAAATTATTGTTTATTACCTCCATTCATTTTACCAACTTTATTATTTTATGTTTTCTGTGGACGCGAGTCCCACCAGCACAGTCAACATAACCACATTCATGTAATGATCCCTTTAAAGTTATATTCGGAAGGAAGCCGATGCAAGTTAGATTTGCTTTATGAATGGCAATGTTGGATGTCCCCTGTTTGAAGTATATTACCGGTAGTACACAAGCTGTCACATAAGTCTACCATACATGACAAGTTGTCATGCTTTCACTGGTCCTGTTGCTGACACAAGAACTGTCAAGAACTGTCCACTACTGCAACATATTTGCATTATGTAGACCTAAATGCATTTGAAATGTTGGATTCACTACCGGATATTTCATTTACAGTCACGTCAGTTTGATTTTACCATATTACAGTTTTTCTGAAGTGGAATGGCAAAGTAATTGATTTTTAAATGGGCTGTCAGAACTGATTTTTACTGTAATGTAATTCTTTTTCTATTTCAGTTTTAAATTTGTCAGCAAAGGTTTTTCTGTTTGGCCCGTTACAGTGGCAATTAAGTTTTTTTAAATATTGAACTTACAGAGGGAGGGAGCGAGAGAGAGAGAGAGAGAGAGAGAGAGAGAGAGAGACAGAGACAGAGACAGAGACAGAGACAGAGACAGAGACAGAGACGAGAGAGACAGAGAGAGACAGATAGAGGAAAGTAAATTAAAACAAGTTCCCAGTAATCGTTCCAGGACATGCCTTAATCAAAAATAATGTTCAATATCTTTATAAAGAAATAGCATAATGCGATAAATTTTTATGTCATAAATTTTCTTAGAAACCCAGAAACTAGAAAGGATTTTGTACATGTGTTGCACCACGGTTGTTCAAAATTACTCATTCATCAGTCACAACAAAAATTGCATTCTAGCATGTTGGTACTCAAAAGTGTTACATGATTAATATATGTAGGTCTAAAACATTTACATTTGTTTAGAAAATAGTTAGTACTACTGCAGTGCTGTGTTTTGATTGATAATGAAATGGCGATAATTGTTATGTGTCTGAGAGAATCCTTTTGAATTCTCCACTAATGAGAACTCAGAATCAGTTTGTTTGATATATAAATACATGTACAATAGATAAGTTTGTGGAGACTGCAATTACATGAACCCACCCAATAATTCATTATAAAACTACACGTATATATTTATTTGTTTGATATATTAATACATGTACAATGAATAAGACAATAGATCAGTTTGTGGAGACTGCGATTACAAAACCCACCCAATAATTAATTATAAAACTACACGTATATATTTATTTGTTTGATATTGTCAGTGCCTTTGAGCATTTTTTTCTCACCTGGCGACATGGCACTTGATAATTCCTCCTAATTATAATAATAAATAACATACATAATACAATTACTATTACCTATGCTCATGTGCATTGATTATCATATGTAATTATGTATATATTTCAGTACGTATTGTGAATTATAACTAATGCAGTTGGTCGTGAACTCCTCATCCTGATGTGACTGTTCTGTCTGTCTTACAGTTGATTCAGAACAGCAACCAGCATTCTGTGTCATTCACACTCAACCGTGGGCAAGCTATCATCGTCCAGTACGATCCAGACAGCGACGTCGACATGTTTCAAATTGGCCGCTCGTCCGAATCACCCATAGACTTTGTCGTCATGGATACGATACCAGGTGACCAGAGAGCTGAGATGTCAGTGGTCCCGCAGAGCACGATATCGCGATTCGCTTGTCGCATCTTAGTCGAGCGCAATCCACCATATACTGCTCGTATATTTGCAGCAGGGTTCGACTCGGAGAAAAATATATTTCTGGGGGTGAGTACAGATAATGATAGATGCGCTGCCAGTTTCCTGAGAAGTAAAGCTTTGTGTCATACATACAAGTGGCTGGTATCACATTTGTGTAAATAAATTTCCTGGTTTATTTGATTTGATTTGCTTTACACAAAGATCTAGTTCAATATATCTTAGAAAGAAACACCATGAAGCATTGTCATTGCCTTGTCATGCAGTGTGTATGATGCCTAATCAAATGCGTGTCATGATTGTGTGTAGTTTTAAACTAAAAATGCACTCATGACAGACAATGATGACTTCCCTCAGAGTGTCTCTTAACTTATTATAAAATGTGTACTATCAAAAACGTATTATTTCTTAAAGAAAACATACATTTTATCATATATCAGATTTTGTACCCAAGGTAACGCAAACCATTGGTGGTGGAATTTTGATTTGCAAAATACTATTATATATGACAATCAGGTTACTCAGAAATTGTTGACGCTTGGCCAGACTGTTTGTGATGTGAACTATATTCACGGAGGCGTAGACATTTTAGAATTGTCCCTGTTTGTGAAGTTGTCCCTATTTGTGAAGTTGTTCCTATTTGTGAAGTTGTTCCTATTTGTGAAGTTGTCCCTATTTGTGAAGTTGTCCCTACTTGTGAAGTTGTCCCTACTTGTGAAGTTGTTCCTATTTGTGAAGTTGTCCCTACTTGTGAAGTTGTCCCTACTTGTGAAGTTGTTCCTATTTGTGAAGTTGTCCCTACTTGTGAAGTTGTCCCTACTTGTGAAGTTGTCCCTACTTGTGAAATTGTCCCTATATGTGAAGTTGTCCCTATATGTGAAGTTGTCCCTACTTGTGAGTTCATATAACAGACATTTGATGCTGTACAGATCATGGACTGTGGTGGGTGACATTCTGCTGCTGTTTGTCACTAGGAGAAGGCAACCAAGTGGCACTCTGGGTGTGAGATTGACGGTCTCACGACCAACGGTGTCCTCATAGTCCGGCCTGTCGGTGGCTTCTCGCAGGACTCGAAGGCAGGGGTGTGGCGCGAGGTGTCAGTCGGGGGCGGCATCTACGCACTCAGGGATTCACGCTCCACGCCGCAGAAAAACAGCCTTGTAAGTGCTGGCTTCTGTCTCACATGATGACAAATATTGCTATGGTATATTAACCAGAGAGGTCTGACATTGTTTAATGACCCTGTTTTAAACACGTCACAAATTGCACGTTTTAATTTAATGAATGTTTAATTGCATGACTATCAAGAAACACATTGTAGTTAACAAGTAAAAGTAACTTTTTCAAATAAATCTTTTTATAAGCACAGTATTTCAGAGATAACTATTCTCATACAACTTACATTTGAAATTGTTTGGCGTATTGAAGGTGTAATTGTTTTAACTGACGTTGATTGGTGAACTTATGAAATGGTTCCATTCGTGCCCGGCAGGTGGAGACAGAAGACAACATTCTGCGTGATGGCACACTCATCGATCTGTGTGGAGCCACGTTGCTATGGCGATCAGCTGTCGGACTACTGGCATCACCCGTAAGTGCACACGTTTTAAACTCGTTCTTTCTAGAGTTCAAGTGAAATAATGACTTGCTATGGTGCCAGATTGAATAAATTAGAGCATTTAAAATGTCTTGTTTAGTATTAGTTCTGCATGTTTTAAGCTGTTGTTGTCCCTCTGCTTCTAGAAGTACAATCATAAACAACTAGTCATTTCTACTCACATCGACGTTTCAGCCACCATCTTTCATCGGGAACTTATTTCCTGATGAAGGTGATGAAGATGATGGTGGCTGAAACGTCGATGTGAGTAGAAATTACTAGTTGTGTAATCATAAATATGGGTTGAATAATATACAACCAACTTGGTGAACATTTTCACGAATTTTAGAAGTATAGTTTCGCTATTATGATCACCCTTGGGAATCATGGAAAGTGAGAGATGACCTTACTGACCAGTCACATTTCTTATATTTACTGTTACATACCAGTTAAATCATTTAGTCTTGCCCCAGCGTATGTGCAAAGTAGCTGTACAGCTGAGGGAAAGGGAGATGGAGGGAGGATGAATTGGAGAAAAGGGAGAAGGGAGGAGGGAGGGATGAAGGGAATGAAAGAGCGGGAGGGTGGAACGGAGGGAGAGATAGGGAGGAGAAATTGGAGAATATTAGAGAAAGGAGACAACGTTTTTTACATTTTACTATGATAATGTGTGATATAATAATTCTGTTTCTTAATATAGCACGTTTTAATTAAATTAATACCAAGCAAAGTACATCACAGGCAAAAATGATGCTAACACATCCAACAGATTAAGCTAATGCATTAAATATGTTTGGTGTAAAAATACAGTTTCAAATATTAGATTTAAAAACCAATACAATAAAATTATAACTAGTGTCATTCTGGTATGGCGGCCAGTATATGTGTCTAAGCCACGTAATGCTGGCGAAATAGGTGCGGTTTAAGTTGTTTCCTGAATACAGCCAGTGCTCGTGCAAAATATATAGTTTCAATCACTGTTACTTCCCGATACATCACAAATGACGTTGTTGCTTCCAGAGTCGACGAGAGTTGGAGCACAAGATTGAGGAGATCAACGCGGGGCGGCCGCAGTGCCCCGTTGGACTCAACACCCTCGTGCTGCCCTGTAAGAACAGACGCATCGAGTCGGAGAAACAGCCGTACGTCTACATCAACTGTGGCCACGTTCATGGCCAACACCGGTGGGGGCTTGAAACAGACTCCGACTCACGGGTCTGTCCTATGTGTCGCAAGGTAGGTGTATATAGAGTCATTCTTCTCCTTGGTCCGTTGTTGAGGTGAAGGGTCTGTCCTGTGTCACAAGGTGGCCTTAGGTGGGTCTATACATAGTCCTTCTTCTCCTTGGTCCATTGTTGAGGTGAAGGGTTTGTCCTGTGTCACAAGGTGGGTCTATACATAGTCCTTCTTCTCCTTGGTCCGTTGTTGAGGTGAAGGGTCTGTCCTGTGTCACAAGGTGGGTCTATACATAGTCCTTCTTCTCCTTGGTCCATTGTTGAGGTGAAGGGTCTGTCCTGTGTCACAAGGTGGGTCTATACATAGTCCTTCTTCTCCTTGGTCCGTTGTTGAGGTGAAGGGTTTGTCCTGTGTCACAAGGTGGGTCTATACATAGTCCTTCTTCTCCTTGGTCCGTTGTTGAGGTGAAGGGTCTGTCCTGTGTCACAAGGTGGGTCTATACATAGTCCTTCTTCTCCTTGGTCCATTGTTGGGGTGAAGGGTCTGTCCTGTGTCACAAGGTGGGTCTATACATAGTCCTTCTTCTCCTTGGTCCGTTGTTGAGGTGAAGGGTCTGTCTTGTGTCACAAGGTGGGTCTATACATAGTCCTTCTTCTCCTTGGTCCGTTGTTGAGGTGAAGGGTCTGTCCTGTGTCACAAGGTGGGTCTATACATAGTCCTTCTTCTCCTTGGTCCGTTGTTGAGGTGAAGGGTCTGTCCTGTGTCACAAGGTGGGTCTATACATAGTCCTTCTTCTCCTTGGTCCGTTGTTGAGGTGAAGTGTCTGTCCTGTGTCACAAGGTGGGTCTATACATAGTCCTTCTTCTCCTTGGTCCATTGTTGAGGTGAAGGGTTTGTCCTGTGTCACAAGGTGGGTCTATACATAGTCCTTCTTCTCCTTGGTCCATTGTTGAGGTGAAGGGTCTGTCCTGTGTCACAAGGTGGGTCTATACATAGTCCTTCTTCTCCTTGGTCCATTGTTGAGGTGAAGGGTCTGTTCTGTGTCACAAGGTGGGTCTATACATAGTCCTTCTTCTCCTTGATCTGTTGTTGAGGTGAAGGGTCTGTCCTGTGTCGCAAGGTGGGTCTATACATAGTCCTTCTTCTCCTTGACCTGTTGTTGAGGTGAAGGGTCTGTCCTGTGTCGCAAGGTGGGTCTATACATAGTCCTTCTTCTCCTTGACCTGTTGTTGAGGTGAAGGGTCTGTCCTGTGTCGCAAGGTGGGTCTATACATAGTCCTTCTTCTCCTTGATCTGTTGTTGAGGTGAAGGGTCTGTCCTGTGTCGCAAGGTGGGTCTATACATAGTCCTTCTTCTCCTTGGTCCATTGTTGGGGTGAAGGGTTTCTCCTGTGTCACAAGGTGGGTCTATACATAGTCCTTCTTCTCCTTGGTCCGTTGTTGAGGTGAAGGGTCTGTCCTGTGTCACAAGGTGGGTCTATACATAGTCCTTCTTCTCCTTGGTCCATTGTTGAGGTGAAGGGTTTGTCCTGTGTCACAAGGTGGGTCTATTCATAGTCCTTCTTCTCCTTGGTCCATTGTTGGGGTGAAGGGTTTCTCCTGTGTCACAAGGTGGGTCTATACATAGTCCTTCTTCTCCTTGGTCCGTTGTTGAGGTGAAGGGTCTGTCCTGTGTCACAAGGTGGGTCTATACATAGTCCTTCTTCTCCTTGGTCCATTGTTGAGGTGAAGGGTCTGTCCTGTGTCACAAGGTGGGTCTATACATAGTCCTTCTTCTCCTTGGTCCGTTGTTGAGGTGAAGCGTTTGTCCTATGTCAAAAGGTGGGTCTATACATAGTCCTCCTTCTCCTTGGTCCGTTGTTGAGGTGAAGGGTCTGTCCTGTGTCGCAAGGTGGGTCTATACATAGTCCTTCTTCTCCTTGGTCCATTGTTGAGGTGAAGGGTCTGTCCTGTGTCGCAAGGTGGATGCACATTCCTTTCCTCGTCCTATACACACTCCTTTTGTTGTTACATTGTTTATGTGTTTACATTCATAAGTTATAATCTGTCATCCCATTAAAATATTGACTGCAGTGTTTGTGCAATGGACAGTGACATTGTTACCACAATAACATATGCCATCATCAGGGATGCTTTGTGGGCTACCAGTGCTTGAATATAATATTTTATATATTACAGAGCAGCGTCTTCACCAAGCTACAGATGGGCTCCGAGACAAGTTTCTACGTGGATTCAGAACCACCAACACACAGCTTCTGCCCTTGCGGTCACATGGCTTCAGAAAAGACGGTCAAGTAGGTCAAAGTTCATCATGTTGTCAAGCTGGTAAAGTAAGACTCAAATATCTATAGAAACCATTGGTTGTTGACTGTGAGGCAACAGTATAATGTAAGATAATTATTTTACAGTATTTATGTAGAAGTGAGTGTAATTATTTCAGTGTACAGTATTGACCAATAATTTTTTTAAATTCTAGTTGTCATTGGAAAATGGTAGTCATTAACCATCAGTGTAAATGTTATGTTTTATTGTCACGATTTTCCTGTTGAAAATGTGTAACCATGGAAGCAGTAGGTGTAGATAATTTACCGTTACATGTAGTGACACCTGCAGGAAAAACTGGTGATATGTGGCGTGATAATCAAATGAAATGTATTTATTTACATCCCTGTAAAAATAGATTCAGCGGTCTTTACAGATGATAAAAATACTGGATATTAGTTGAGTCTGTAGTAGTAACAGTCTGATATTTTGCTTTATAGATATTGGACATCGGTCGCAATCCCACATGGTTGCCATGGTTTCCGTGCAGCATGTCCATTCTGTGCGACGCCACTGACGGGCGATCCCGGCTGGGTGAAACTCATCTTACAAGATCACGTCGACTGATGCTCCCTGTTTCACGTAGTTATCAGTGTTATCAAATGACTGCTCCCTGTATTGGGTCACCGAGGCTACTTTCACCAGCAATTGATCCTTCGAACAAACAACGACTGCTCCCGTGAGTTTAATTCAAGACCAATTGCTCAAGCGCATTCAGTGTGAGAATTAGAAAGCACTTCAATGAAATAACAGCTGCTCCCTTGAAGCGAAGTGGGACTGGTTACGTGTGTGTCGGGCATTGCGTTGCGTCATTATTTGTATGATTGAATGTCTATTTATTGTTAAATTGTATCTGTCCGTGACATCACCCGATTTTAGCTAGGATCAGGCACATGTTTTGTGTGTGTGCAGGACTGTAACATAGCGGACTGTTTAGTTAGCACGAGGAATCCAAGTGCACTGCCATCAGACAGTACAAGCGGAGGCCGTTGAACTAAGAAGTTGCAGAGACAGTTTTATTTTTGAGTTGCTTCTTCTGCGTTTTTATGTTTTATCGTGATTGTATTTGAGCAGGTAAGTTAGATCGACGATTCGTGTCGGAAAACACTCACGGCATGGCTGCCAATGTACGCATATCTCGGAGACGTCAGACACGTCTGAGCCGTTTCACCGACCACCTGAGGAAATGACTGATTTATGTCATACCATGAGACACATGAAACGGGTATTTCCTCTGTGCTGATGGCCCAACTTCTTACACAGATAACAAGAGTGCACCAAATACAGTTCATGAAGGTAATGGATATTTATAGAAACATGAAATACTAGTCATATCTTGCAGCTTTCACATCTACGCATGTGTGGTTTGGAATTGTGTAACTAATGGTTAAGGTCATGTCAAGAAACTATCTAGACAAAGCCACAGTGAGACGTCAAGGTCATGTCAAGAAACTATCTAGACAAAGCCACAGTAAGAGGTCAAGGTCATGTCAAGAAACTGTCTAGACAAAGCCACAATGAGATGTTTTCTGTCTGATGTCTATCAGTACTAGCCGTGCTAGAACCATGTTGTTTAAACACTAGGAAAAAGTATCTGTATAGTTTTGTTATTTGTGTGTGAAATAAAAAACATTGCACAGAAATATAATAAATATATATGTGTATATATATATATATATATACAAGAAAAAGAAAACAGCTTATGGAAAGTTTTACTCGTCACGAAGTTTAAGTTATGTAAAGTGCAAATGTGATGCATTGGAAAATAGTAAGTCTAGCACATGTGTACAGAACACCTAGCAATGCTTAAACATCTCTTGTGTTAATAGCACCATGCAGTGTAGCTTCGTGCTGTGTCGTACGTCAGTTTACATGTTAGCTCGGTATAGTGAAGTGATTACGTCATTCCAGTGAAACAAGGTTTTGGTACTTATTTCTCGAAATGGAATGGTTGGTCTCAGGTGCAGGGTTGACAGTGCAGCAATTTTGCAGAGGATATGTAGCAGACAATAATAAGAGAAATGTATGCGTAATCGTACTGTGCAGTTAGTTATATGAAATATGAGGTGTTTTGGTTAAATAATTACAGATTTACACAGCTGCTCCAGTTGGCATAATCTGCAGGACAAACTATGGAAACTGTATATCATGGAAATTATTAAGATCAGCACTTTAAAAAATAATGTGCTAACAAGAAGCCTTGAGACAGTTCATTATTAAATATAATACTTTGGCAGTGTCGTCATCATAGCAAGTCTTTCACACACTGCCACCCACAGACCCATTGTTTGCACAAATACAACATAAATATTATATACTTGAAACATGCTACAAGACGACATATTTGCCCAGATTATACTGGGAGCATGCAGCATCATGTCTGTAATCAGTGTTTGTGCCTGTTTCTTAGAACAGAGGGAATGAATTAGGCATTGCAGCACACTTCAGTGAAGTTGTTTAGACATACTGTGGATATGTATGATGTGTTCGATATGCCTGTCCAGTCTTCATATACTGAGGGAGGAGGGCTTTGTAATAAAACGTCTTCAATGTGATTGTGACCCAGCATCTGTTGTCGGTGGCATTAGCTTCATGTCACATTATTAACTAACATAGTGGCTATTCCAACCATCATCACGAGACAAATACTGCAGTTGCTCATGCACTAACAGATAACTGCAAGATTATGGAGTAATTTCAAACAATGTTTCACACAGTGCACGTCTTACTATGGAAACAGTTTGCAAGCAGATTAACTGTATGCAATACATAGCAGAAAGCAAATCCAATTTTAAAATTATGCGGATTGCAAACAAAAAGAATGATGGAATGATGTGATAAGTAAAGTATTGTAAGCTTTAACCGCACATCTGATTGGTTGGGTATTAGAAAATGAGATCAATTAGCGTTGGGGCAATATCCTTTATCCAACTAATACACCAACAAGTTGTGTTCATATACACTATCATTTATTATACAGTAGTATGCAATTCAATATACACAGCAGTTTCAAATTTACCCATCTGAAAGCCGCTCTTTGCGAAACAATTTACCGTATGTAAAATATACTATGTAGTAAATGTATGCAGTTGAAAAATGAGTTAGTACAGCATGATAAACGAGTGTAGTGCCATGCTAAAATACAAGCTTGGTTACAGAGAACATTCACACAACACTGGAAGGTTGCAGACAAGCTATTTCTTGTTCATGATTCAAGCATCAGAAACTAAAGAACATTCAGCAGCAAGACTGACTGTTGGTACCAATCAGAAATAATAAACACTGATCGCCATGGCCAGTGACAGTGCTAATTTCATGCCAAAGTAGCCACAGTTCTAAGTAAACGTCTGACTATCCAAAACAACTGATATTACCTGACTTTACCAACACTGTTCATTTGAATGGTATCCTCTGAACAAATTTACACTGCTAACAATGCCAACTTTTGGCCCGAGACACTTTGTCTGACAGTCACCCCAATAAGGGTAGGGTTCTCCAATGGCACATGATGCCTGCACCAATACAGCACACCCATCTATATACTGTATTTAGTCTCTATATACATCCCACAAACCATCTATCAACTATATTCCTGTGCAGAATGTACAGTGGACTTATTTTTCACGATGTCACCTCCACACCATCTCTAATTGGCAACTAGTGGCGACTGTACTTCAGAGAAGCAAACCTTGTGTATGTCTTCCACATTTATGTTTATTTACAGCCAGCTACTACGAAGTATTCGCAAGGCAAAAACACAGGTGGATACTATTTATGCCCTAAACACAGCAACAAGCGCAATATACTATCAGGTGATCGCATCAAAAATGGAAACTATGTAACAATGACTTACCAGATCAATCTAATGTGATGTGTGTTAAGATTACAGGGTAACATCCACCAGTTTAATTGAGAGTCGTTGAACATTTTATGGAAATCATATCACAAATAGCACTCGCTTCAGTGTGACGGAGTCACATTCACTAAGATAAGATGATTCAGTTGAAAAGCATCTCTACTGAATTAACTAGGTTTTAATAAACACTATAAATTATAGTCCAGACACTTTGGTCAATTGATGTCCAAATTAACAGGTTTTCTCAAGTGACTCGGGCACACAACAAGGCAACTGGAAATTGTTCCCGTGAAATGCCATCTAGATGCCAAGCTTTCCGAATTATTTCATGCATAAACTGCTTTCATGTAAAAACCCCACTGGATGAACACCCTTTGGATGCCATTGTCACTATGACCATGTTAACTGCAATTTCCCATTATGACGCACTTGTATACCCGACGGGAAAAAAATTCTGCCAAACTGGTATGATACACATTCTAGGATATGTACGACAAAACCTTGACATGCCTTGCCTTGCCGAAAAACCAGTGAGACCACACATGTGGTGACCTCAATGATTTAACGCACCCCCCCTCCCCTTCAATCGCGGCACCGCAGGCCGTTATCACGCACAGCCATGTCCCTAGTCCTGTCGTCCCGTTAACAAGGGTGGTCACAGTTCCCTACTCTGAGCCTCCTCAGGTGGGACACACGCCCAGCTTGGCGAGCACCCGCAGTCCCTGTTCGTCGTACTCCTTCTTTGTCATCCAGAAGGTGTCCTTGTCTTTCATGATGTCTGCCAGCACGGCTCCACCCAGGAACACCATGTGTTTCCTCCTTGGGGGGTCCTCAATGCGGATCTTGAACTTCTGCAACATGAACACAAACCTGTGTCAGGAAATGACCCGTAATAATACACCGCTTTCCTCTATGAAACACATCAGTTTGTACTCAACTTAGTTTTATGATGGCACGATTACATTTTTAACTGTCATTAGTGTGAAGTGGATTTTTTCTGCAGTGAAATACGGCCGGATTTTTGTCAAATGAGGAAAACACTGTATAAATGTGCTGGTGTAAAAAGAATGGCAAAAGAAGAGTTGTAAAAGACTGAAATGAAAACGGAGAGGGGACAAATCACAGAAGATCTGGATGTTTGACAGCGCATGAAGTGTCACCGTTGGGGTTGAAATTCAACAATTCAACTTGAATTGTCCACGTGACAAGAATGACACCGAACTCTACAACTGACCGCGAGTTTTTCCGTGTCTCCCTTGAGCACCCTTTCGAGGTAGAGCTGCTTGATCTCTCGCTCCAGCCGACTGGGCAGACCAGGCAGCATGGTGGAGCCGCCGGACAACACGATGTGCTTGTACAGGTCACTGCGGATGTTGATGTCCCCCGACTGGATCGTGTTGAAGAGCAACTCAGCGGCCCCGATGCCGTCAACGTTGATGAGGTGTGGCTGGAAAAGGGCTTCTGGCGCCTCGAAGCGCTCCCCGCCGACCTTGATGACACGGCCGTCTGGCAGCTGCAACCACAGAGGACATGTTTACTGCCTGGGGCCAGTTTCATAATCACATAAATTTCTGTGTCTGGACACCCTTTTTTCCTTAGCTGCCACCTTTGCTGTTCCTATCCCAAATGCCAAACTATATGGTGAATGTAAAGGATATCCAGTGTAAACACTGGGCGTGTCGGGAGCATCAACAAACGTCGGGAGCATACTGTAAATACTTCAACTAGCGTGAAGCTACGCCTACATGGCACAGCCAAGTGCAAATATGGAGCAGACTCGTAAAATGCAACTAGCGTAACTTTACGTTTTAGGCTTTTGATGAGTTGGACATGTGTGGATATGGGTGGTGGTAGCATTGGTTTTTGTCTAGTGTATACTGGACACAACTGGCACACTCGATAGGTGTGATACCCAACGATTGACAGATATGGAACATGTCTTACCGTGTATGATTCGACCAAGACAGTCGTCTCTATAGACAGCTTCTGTTCCTGTTCGATGTCGTAGCCAACGTAACACAGTTTCTCCTTCATCATGCGCACTGTCTCAAAGTCTGCCGTGTGGTTGAATGCGTATCCACGCAGTAAGAGCAGCTGCAGCAGAATTCACTCAGAGATATACAACACGGCGTCAGTATTACTGGTATGTGAAACTCTATTTAATGCCTGCAATCCTTTCTGCATCAAATTCTCCAACAGCAAGAGTTGGGACATGTATATGTTTAGCACATAATTATCAACCAAAGAAAAATGACAGAACTTTTGGAGATTTTCAAAGACGTTTCCAATATGCCAAAAATTTGAATTTTGGTGAATTTCTACATTGGTACACAAACACAGCTTGAAACGGATAGGTTTCACTAATCATCCGAAAATTGCAATGACACAAAAACTTGCACGAACAAATACATTGATGCAGAAAACTTCTCTGTGTGCACAGGACCTACTTTGATAAGGTAGTTGGTGATATCGCGACCGGCAATATCTAGTCGCCGCGTGAGATGAGGCAGGGAGAATCCCTGGTACACTGGGCAGATATGTGTGACGCCATCGCCCGAGTCCAACACCACTCCCGTCAGCAGACCTGGAACAACCACGTACACATCAACCCACTTGCTCTCTCATAACAATCTCCAGGTTGGAATCATAGAAAACCACATAAAAGCTGCGACAACATAACAGCTGTAACAACAAACAGGACATGACAAATTGTTTGGAGATCAAAGTCACTGTTGAACTTTTTATTGCATTAGGCCAAATTAGTTTGTACAAATACATAATTTGGAAGACGTGTGTTAATCAATGAAAGATGTGTCCTGCTTAGGACGGACAGTACTCTGTCATCATCTGCTCAATGAACCTTACACAGCAGTCTGCTTCATACAGCATGTGTGTCGCTCAGGCCTGATAAATGGTGGTTAGACGGCTGTCATATTATAAGCCTGTATACTTCATAATAATGAAGTTATGAAACGGAAACCTTGTACGTGAATAAACAACTTTTTAGTGGTTTACTTTTATTAGAATAGGACAATTATAAATGGTCAGGACTGACATGTCATGATGATTCATAGATTTATTTTTTAATTATGGGCTGGCCTGATAGGATGGTCGTTAATCTATGGGCGACTTTTTTCACTGTACATCATCAGATCATGTGGTTATATATCTTAAATGTTGTCTACATTGACTGTCACACCAGATATTCAGCCACGCACATAAAATCCCTATTTAAAAACTGACCAAATGTGAGCAGCATTGACTAAAAACTAGGTGCCTTATTCATGACATAGTAATGTGAATTAAGTAAACCCACTATAATGTGCCAACAAACTATAAACTACCTTGTGCATAAAGTGTGAGTACGGCTTGGATGGCAATGTAGAGACCTTCAAACTGGTAATTCTCAAACATCACCTGCAACCGAGAAACACCAACAAAGTAATGAGTCTATAAATAACGCACAGCTACATTTTCAAACTACCACGAGGACTGTTCTATGGGAATGCCGTGTCACTCCTTGGATACAATCTTACACAGAAACCAAACAAGTGCTGCAATATTTATCAAACAAGTATCTGCTAAAAAACAGTGTTGTAAGTTGATGCAGCAATAGTGGAAAGGCCCCAAACAAATGTGCTTACTTGGCCAAAGGTACGTTTTTGTAAATCTCTGCTAAAGCAATAGGCAAATTCACAGGCGTTTCTATTAAAATTCAAAATTTATATCCGTGATGTACACACCTCGACCATCTTCTCTCGGTTCTTGATTGGGTTCATAGGTGGCTCTGTAAGGAGCAGTTTACAGTTGGGAGGGTCAATGTTGAGTTTGCTCGGCCCGAATGTGTAGTCAAATAGGTGGTTCATGTCCTCCCAACTGCGCACAATGCCATTCTGCATCGGGTAGTTTATCTCCAGCATGGAACACAGTTTGCTTGCTTCATCGCCAATCATCAAGTCCTGCAAACATGAGTAGCACAGATGACATCAGTGTTGCAAGACACACCCCCTTCCATAAACAAATGCACTCAATTGATACAATTGCCTGGAATTAATATAAATCTTCATAACGGACAAGTCATGAGTCATAGCAAAATTATTATCTGTCTCCCTACAGAATAACCAGAGGGTAAATATATGTGACTGCGACTTTTTGAACGTTCCTATTAAATGTAGAATTTCTGTATAGGGAGAGATTGTAGATAACATTGTATGTGTATTGTGTAATATTTTGTTCATCGTAAATACATAATACTGGTCTTCTTGACTGGTATGTGTAGAATTTAATCGTAACTTTAATGTAGACATTTAAAATATACGTAAATATGAACTATTAACCTTACCTTCACTTCAATATCACCTATTTTGTTACTTGACCTGATGATCGGACGACCCACCATGGACTGGAATATGTGGGCCGGGAAGTTTGAGCCAGCAAAGCCACATTTAACAAACTGCATCAGAAAAAAACAACAACCACAAATTATATTTTTATCCACTTATTGCCACCAATCATCTTAATAAAGCAACCTCAACATTAACACTGGACCAGCATCTTTTTGAAGCTGCTCGGCCAGTTTGGCCCACCACTTTTCTCCAACCAAATGGGCCACTGCCTAGTTTCACTGACCACTGAACATCCTGTTTCCGGCAATCTGACCTTCAAAAAAACGTGATAACCCTAAAGCATGATGTTATTGTTATTTTAATCAATATTGGATTTGTTTAAAAAAATTATCACTACAAATGTGTAACCATGCATATACAGTGGCATGTATGTATCAATTGCAAAATTTACAAATGTTCACTTGTGACTGGTGAATGGTGTGAACTCATTGATGGCAATAAGCAGTCTTGTTACATATTTGATAGCATTGCCATGGCAGAAGACCATGGCTACTGCAATGGATCTTGTAAATATCCCATTCTGAAATTAATATGTTTTCATCTTGTCCCCTTTTGATGGACACCTTTTGGTACTTAGTGATATGTTAGGATATATATCTATATACACTGTATATAGTCGTAAATAACACGTTATGGCATTTTATTGACTGAAAAAGACAAAAATGAAAATTGTTTCCCTGTATACAATAATTAATATAACGGTAATGTGTACACGAGTAACTTTATATAGGGCCTAAGCAATTTTACAATGCCCTAATAGGGCCTGTAAGTGGGTCACGATACATGACGTGACTCCGCGCAACTGGAGCTTATTGGGGACTAAGCGAGACTAATTGGGGACTGAACACAAGAATAATATTCTAACAATGGATTACAGTTGTAGCTTCCGACTGATGACTACTAGGAAAATCAGTTCATAAATATCTTGTGTTATACGTTTCTTATCTTAAAAGTCCGATTTAATATTGAGTTTATCACACTATCATAGACACATAGCGATTTACGTAGTGCAGATAATAGACACGATGTTAGGCCGTATGTGTCTTATAGGATTTGCGTTTTACATTGCTGTACGTTGTGGTTTTGATAAGCACTTATATCTGACAAGTTGTCTAAATGCACATAATCATAACACTTGTATACGTTTGGCCCAAACAGGTTGTACTGCGCAAAAACTGGCACTCTTCATTATTAGTCAAGATCGCCAAACACAAGTACTTGCTGCTATTGCCATGGCAACCACCATAATAATCTATTAAAATTCATGATTTCCGTGATCATTGTCACCGGCAAAGTGTTCCGCTGAATGTAATAATCATTCTGACAATATAACTGAAATACGCTATTTCAGACAGTTCGATTATTACGACCAAAAACAAAACGTCTTACATGTTAACATGGACTATATGGACCTCCTGCCCCCAACCTCATTTTCGTGCGCAAGACTTGCACGCCCTACTGCTCTATTGTATTTATTTATTTATTATTGCAAGCTTACTGACGGTGACAGCTCAGATAGACGTAGACGTTTACAGTCTATACACAGCTATTACGTATCATTTGCATAATTTGACATTATCGTATTATGCAGAAATATTACAGATGGCTAGCAAAGTAAGTTGCAACGATTATTAAAATAATAGTATATTTAACTTTTAAACTATGTTTAGAGCAATCACAAGGAACTTTAAAAATATGAAGACACACCTCCCACACTTAAAATGTGACTTTAATTCTGTTATATGCAAACTGACAAACTGAACACGAATCAAGAATGTTGCATTTACATACTCCATCGATATGCATGCATTTATTAAAACAAGAGTTTAATATTATACAAAAATTACATTATTTTGCTGAACTTTTATTTACGTCCGGGTTGCCGGCGTCATTTAAATGTGTCATTTTACAAACATAGCCTTGCAAGAATAATTAAAAACTCACGTGGAAAGTTTCATACATACCCCAGTTCCATTATCGCAAACAACGACTTTTCTGCCCTGACTATCCATGGCAGATGGAAGAAGATTTTATACAAATAAACTACTATTCCTTTTTCCGGCTACCCGGAAATACCCATCTGCAACATAACTGACCAATCACCACATTCGTTTCTGAGATGAGTAAGGGAGCTCCATGAGTAATCCGCACTCATTCCACCTGAATCCGCATAGCGGCGCCACGAGTTGCAATGTTCGTTCTAGCGTGTCGCAACAACAAGCCGAAATGGAAGGTGCAATGTCTGTCAAAATAAGCTGTCTGCTACTGTCACTAGTCGGCATAAGTCTTGTTTTAGGAGCCTATCAGCCGATCAAAATAGAGGTTGACAAAAATGTTGAAACAAAGATATTCACGGATGAAGAAATTGCAAATTATGATGGGTCGCAGGTATTATTATTTTGTCTTACACTAGCCCCGGTAGACTGACTAAACAGTGATCAGTTTACGTAGCAAGCCAAGCCAAGGGCAAGGCTATTTATTACTACAGACAGTCACGACTGAATCTTCACTGGTCACGATTTTCACAGTTAGGTCACGAATTTGGCAGATTATGCTACTATACTCATTGGCACTCACGATGTTCACATTTGCTTGCGATTATTTTGGTTTTGCTCATCAATATATATATATATATATATATATATATATTATATATATATATATATATATATATATATATATATATATATATATATATATATATATAATAGATCATACAATTTATTACGCATCATTGCATTGAATTCCGTGTCTTAATTGTACTTATACTACCCACAGGCGTCTGAATAAAACTGTTAAATTCTTGGTTTACTAATCAATGTCTAAGGTAGTTGGAACTGGTGAATGGGCTACAATTTTATTTGTAGAATGGGGCTTATATATAGCGAATGCCTATATATAAACCCACTAAATAATATTCAATATTGAAGGAAGTGATGGCAGTGTGGTGTGTATATTTGGCCTTAGGGAGGGGACTGATCAAAAGTGGGATAAGCCTCCAAGTATTTAAAGATGATGTGTGGCTCCTGTTTTTAGTGCAAATCACGGCTTTTGGAAAGGCTGAATATAAAAACCAATTTCAAGCATTGGTAAACAATACCACGTGACATCTTCTGAAGATTTATATAATTACTTGAAAATTAAATAGGTTTTGTAAATAAGTCTATTACATAACCTTTGATCTAAAAATATACTGCTGAAGGTAAAAAACATACATTGCCACCTACTACATAAGTTTGCCAAATTGTTGCTTATATGGTAGCTTAATTAGTGACTTTGTATATAATATGCTTAATGGTGACAAATGAGATGATTGATTTCTCTTGCAGGAAGATAAACCCATCTACATGGCTGTCAAAGGAGCTGTGTTTGATGTGACTTCTGGAAAATGTAAGACTTGTCATCAATTAGAAAAAAAATTTGTCTGTTTCATATATTCCATGTTTTCTGTATGATATTTCAACAGAATAAATCAAACAAAAGTTTGTAAATTTAACTCAAATTAATCTTATGCACATGCCGGAGTCATTGAAGATAATGTCCGACAATTTGTATTCAGTTGTGTCGATTATTTATTAATATGCTAACCTTGCACCATTGCAACTGCATCACCTACCAGGTGCCTGTGTCCACTTGCCTCTCTCTCTGTAGGTTCGCATCCTTGGACAATCGGCCTGTGTGTTATTAAAAACACAAATTAATGTATAGTTGAAAAAAAATTGAGATATCTTTCCAAATAAATTGTGTTCTCTTGTGGAGCCATCAGTGTCTTCTCGACACCTTCGTCAGTGTTGTACTGCTGGTTACTCGGTCATCATGTGACGAGTCACATGACATGGTCGTCCATGAAGATAGCAGGAAGGTTGTACCAGGAATCTTGATTATCACTGACCACCTCTTTCTGATTTTTATTGTCTCGCTAATTTTTCTTTGCCAGAAGTTGTTCTCTCTGGTGAGCATAGTTATTTACTTTTCAGTGAATGAACCAAGTTATAAGTCATTCCCCTGATGGTACTTCAGTAGTTTTATGTTAAAATTATGACCTGTCTAGTAACTAATGAAAGCCGAAATCAAATGGTCCTGGGAACGGTTTTATGTTCAAAACACTGTGATGACGACAGTTGCTGTGTTTGGGTTTTGCTGCTGGACATGGATAATGAAACATCCTGTGTAATGCAATGTTAATGTGTTACAGCATTCTACGGTAAGAAAGGCCCTTACAATGCACTGGCAGGCAAAGATGCCACATTGGGTGTAGCGAAGATGTCCTTGCAGCCCGAAGATTTAATCAGTGATGTTGTGAGTTTAATGAGCAGTTTAATCAGACATTTTCATCCTTGCTAATTTTATGGTACTGAACATTTTAAAGAACTCACTGTAAACCCAGTTTTTTCTTTAATCTTTTTTTGGTAATCATACTATATTATCACATTCAAAATTCACCATATTATCATAATTATGAACATCTATTCACATATTGTGTTTATAATATTTATATATTGAATATTAAACTACCAGATTTCTTTTGAATCAAACACACCAATATATTATTTTATATATCAGTCCAAGTCTGCCCACTTAAACTTGTACAATTTGTTCATGCCAAAGCCGAGTTTTACCTTTGGGAAACTACTAACATGTCTTACATATTGCTGTTTCAGAGCAGCCTCTCAGATGAACAATTGAAGGAGCTAGATACCACATTTGAGCAGGTCTACACAGCCAAGTACCCAGTGGTTGGCTACATGTCCTATCTCATCGACCAACAGGAGGCAGATGCTGCGAGGAGAGAAGACTTGTGAACAGTCACCAGAGAACCATTAGCGAAGCAGAGCTCTGATAGGAGGCTAATCAAAAAATAACTACACTGGATATATTATGTTTGGTAAACAGTATCGTGATGAATGAACTTCACAGGCGTCAGACTGGTCGGTTCTCGTGACCAACTCAATACCCGCAACAACAAAAACTCCAACAATATCCAACGGTAGTGAAGTCCCGAGGATACAGTTTAGGCCCCAATATTCACTACAGCCTGATGCCATTGATCAGAGCATGTTACAGTTTATAACAGTGTGTATCTGGTTGCAGACTTACAGCATTTATGTCATTGTTTTTTTATTTGACCAACAACTGCACTTGTTATAGCATTTAGTTACTATACAGTGTGATACTCTATAGGTAGACTTTATTTCTTCAGTGCGCTTTACAAATGACTTTTTTATCAGCCATTGACAGTGGTTTTGATGGAGTTTATATATAAAATGTGTGTGTGTCTATATCACATTGTTTCTATTCAGTTGGAATATTGAATGCTCGAGGAGGTATAATTGGCCCAAGTCATGTATTACCATTGACTGAAGATGGCTTTGCTCAAACAAGTTAACTAGCAGAAACGTTGTGTGTCTAGTGTTGCTGACATGCATGTGGTGTGCCTACTGAAAGGCACAGGGGACACACATGCCACTTGGAACAAAATAAAAATTATTTTATGACACAAGTTTTCGATGTCTGATGGTGCACCACCTGTCTTGGCATATATGCATGGGAAGACTGGAAAAAAAATTTGTTCAAGTTTGTGGTGGTGTTTTCTGCAATAACAACAGGTGTACCACATGTACTCAAGTTGAGGAATTACATTTTTAGATTTAATTATTGTTACAACTTAAAATTGGAGGAAAAACACTGTAAATATGAAATGAATGTTCTAAAGAATTGGCATATTAAATAAACATGTTACCTCTCCATAATTATAAAGAAAAAATATAATTAATTAATAGTGTGGCAATGGTGGCTGAAATATATAAATCGTATATCTTTCACAAAACTGATGACTGATATTCTAGTTACAATCCATGAACCATATTATTTTACCAATTTGTTTAGCTTTTTAAAAGGGGGTAAAAATTCTATAATATAATAATTCTATAATAGAATAAAGACCCCCGGGTCCATCTTTGGGAGTCCATATTCTTTTTGATGCCGGTGTCATAGAATATGGACCCCATAGAAAATGCACCATGTAGGGGTCCATATTCTATAATAGAATATGGACAGCCCTGGGTCCATATTCCCTATAGAATATGGACCCAGGGGCCTGGTTCATATTCTATTATAGAATATGGACCCCTACATATAGGTTTTGTGTAAAAGTACAGCATTAATGTGTGTTGAACCCGTAAAAGCTACTATTTCATAAACATGACCTGTTGTATGTTGCATTCCCAAGACAATCTAGATCCCATAAATAAATGCATATCTAGACAGAAAGAAAAATTGGTGGGTGCAGTGAAGTAAGAATTATACACATAGGACAGTTATATATAAACCTGGATGGGAATTAAGAATGTATTGATTTTTGTTATTTATTTGTAAAATAGAGTAATTGTGAAATTAGAGCAACCTTAACTTATTACTAAGTAGGTGCTGTGAATGTTCATGTGCTATCTACACAAATATTTTCATATTATCATGCATGTGCACGGCTTTACAATGTCGTCAGCAAATGATTTAATCCACATTCATAATATGTGCCAACACTGTCTCATTCGCCACGTCTTTCACTTCAGATATTTTATCTTTCTCTTCATCAATATTCATAACATATCTATCTCTCTATCTAATTATCTGTCTTTCTCTCTCTCTCTCTCTCTCTCTCTCTCTCTCTCTCTCTCTCTCTCTCTCTCTCTCTCTCTCTCTCTCTCTCTCTCTCTCTCTCTCTCCCTCCCTCCCTCCCTCCCTCCCTCCCTCCCTCCCTCCCTCCCTCCCTCCCTCCCTCCCTCCCTCCCTCCCTCCCTCCTCTCTCCAGCCACGTTCACCGTCACTCTTCAGATACGTACTATATCCACCCTCTCTTTCACTCGCATTCGCTCGCTCTCTACAGCCATGCTCACCCAACTCTTATCGCTATCTCGCTATCTCTCTCTTTCTTCAACCACGTTAACCATCACTCTTCAGACTCTCTCTCTCCCCTTCTCTCTCTCTCCCCTCTCCCTCTCCCCCTCTCTCTACCCCTCCTGTCTCCCCCCCTCTCTCTCTGTATCTTGCGCATCTAACGGTTGTCTAACCAATCATGGTATTTCAGATTGAAGTCTCAACTGTTCCTATAGCAACAGTCTGAAACATGAAGTTTCTTCAGCACATGGTCCACCACTGGGATATAGGACTAACTTACACCCTTGACTTCTTGCAACTACCATAGTTTGATATTGCTACTGCAGTCCTCAACATATTCTACGCTGACCTAAATAAGACTTATGTTTGTTGTACTTATCTTTATGGCAGAACTCTGACGCTGATCGTATGATGCTGCCAGCGAGAAACATGTTATCGTCCTTCTTCTACAGCCTACAGGTAGGACTTACGTCCTATTTGTGTGAGTTGGATATTAATCTATCTTTGTTTGGCAACCAAACTGCAAGACATTTGTGAAGAAGGAATTAATATTCCTGCTTATATACATACATATATAATATATATATATATATATGTGTGTGTGTGTGTGTGTGTATGTGTTTGATTATGGTTCAATGCATTTCTAAAATATTACAAAACCAGCTGAACTTATCCAATACTTATACTTATTGAATCAATGTGTGTGCACACAACATGTAGTGTTTGCATAAGGAACACCAGCAGGGTATGAACCTGCCCCACACAACACTGAACCAACATTACCCTAAATTGTGCAAGTGAACAAAATGGTTTAGAGAAAGATTTGACAGTGCTTTTGCGTCAAAACACAGTATTCTAACTACAATCAGTCACGTACAACTGTATTTTATGGTGTTAGAAAATGAATATACATAATCTGACAGGAATACGTAATTTTCAATGCATCATCTGAAAAAGAATGCACAAACTTTTTTTACAAGACTACTAATTGTGGTTTTGAACTATTCTTTTGTGGAATTATATCCTATATCACTATATATGGCTGCCCAACAGCCTATTTGAACGACTGTTTTGCCAGAAAAATTAAAAAATGAGTACAACCAGTTTCCAACAAGCATGAGTTTTTAGTGATGATTATTAAACCAGAACATATTGCATCGTCTAACAACATAAACAGTTTCTTCAATAAATACTCATTACGTGTACGAGCGTGTGTATGCGTGTGTGCGCGTGTGCGCGTGTGCATGTCTGTGACTATGTCTGTGTGCATGTGTTTCTGAGTGTCTGTGTCTGTCTAATAATTATAAACGTATGCATAATCTTATGTTTTATAAAACAAAAAGAAACATATGTATGTTCAGGGTATGTTCGACATGTTCGTTATGTGTCTTGGTGTGTTTAATATAGTTGTTTAGTTGATGCCGGCACGTACTGTGTGACGTGTTTTGTACACGTATGAAAGTGTGGTAATGTATGCGATTATACTGATTGGGTAGATCGATGTATTTGTATTAACTGTTTCATAATTAATTATAAAGGAAAAATATTTATCTAATATTACTGAATATGCCAAAGAAAAGATAATAATTTAACCAAAGGTTATATGCTAATTTAAGTAACATATACACGGATCCATTTTAGCTGGTATATATAATATATATATATATATATAAACATTTAACGATTGCAGTTATTTATTCATGCATACATTGAATGTATTAGTGTTGCATTCGTTTACTTATATACGTTTAAAGACATTGTAGTTTATTTACATATAGTAGCTAACGAAATTTACCATTAATAAAATAGTTACGATTTCATGCATGCTATTAACTCTGTTACAATTATAATGTCAACCAAAACAATTATTTGGATGAGCGCGATATACGAAATATATAATAATAATGATTATAGAATGAACAAAAATTAATCACGAAATATCAGTTGATATTAAAATAAATATATTGTAAAGACAACATGTAATTCGATGATATAATTAAATACGTCGCCCTGTAGTTACATACATTGCGACCTGTGCTTAAGCGTACGTGGACGTTCAACATTTATAATATAAGAGATAACAGTTCGGTATCTTTCAATAATATTTTTCCACAAACAAAACGTACACCAAATTAACTCAAGCTGAAACTGAGTTGTTGTGTACGATTAAATTATGGCCGGCAATCCTCAAGATGGAAAACTCGACAGATGTCAAGGGAATTCAGAGGTTGCAGGGAACAGTAGGATACATATCGAAGTTCCTACCTGGCCTCTCCAGAACTATAATGCCCATCAGGAGACTAACTCAGCCTGACCAAAGAACAAGACGAAGCAATGACGCAAGTAAAGAAGCTGACGACGGAGAGCCCCGCTCTTGCGTACTACGACTCGCAGAGCGAGTTAGTCGTAGAATGTGACGCTAGTGAAAGAGGACTGGGAGCTGCACTCATTCAGAATGGGAAACCCATTGGGTATGAAAGTCGTGCGCTCACCAGCACAGAAACTCGATATGCTCAAATCGAGAAAGAATGTCTGGCCATTGTGTTCGCGTTGGAACGTTTCCATCAGTATACGTTTGGGAGAAGAACAATCGTACACAGTGATCACAAGCCACTGGAAATAATCGTGAAGAAACCGCTACACGAAGCACCACGGAGACTGCAAGGAATGCTTCTTCGCATGCTGCAGTACGACACTGAAGTCGTATACCACAAAGGGAAATATATGTATATTGCAGATACACTCTCAAGAGCATACCTGCCACACAGTGGAAGTACTGACAACTTCGGTGCTGTGAATGCAATCAGCACAGAACGCATGCAAATGGTCAAGGCGTGCACAGACAGGGACGAGACGTTGCACATGTTGAAACATGTGATACAGCGAGGTTGGCCAGAGTCGAGACATGAAGTACTAGCCAGTGTCCATGCATACTTCAGCATGAGAGATGAACTCGCTGTCAACGATGGACTGATATTCCGCTGAGAACGAGTTGTTATTCCCGAGAGAAGGCGGGAACTCACGAAGGAATGTCTCCACATATCACACCTGGGAGTGGAAAGTGCACTACGACGAGCACGAGAATGTCTGTACTGGCCGAACATGGCAGCAGACATAAGACGAGGAACGCAGATCGCAACAGAAAGAAACCCTCATACCACACGAAACACCGACGCTACAATGGGAGAAAGTCAGGAGAACGTTTTGCTAGATTTGGCATCCATCTGTGATCGTCAGCGATAACGGACCTCAGTACGTGTCGGAAGAGTTCCGGACATTCGCTGCGAAGTGGGATTTCCAACATCAAACGAGTGCACCAGGACACCAGAATGCCAATGGGAAAGCAGAAGCGCAAGGTCTGAGAAGCAGCCCAGCACAACGTCTACTGGACAGGAGAACTCGGACACGACTGCCAATGTCCAGCAAGCTTCTAGCACCATGAGGGGAAGAGTATCTGAACCAAGACAGAATCCGCCTCAACGACTTGCAACGTAAACAGGCCAAACACTACAACAAGACAGCCAAAGATCTGCCCGTCTTAGAAGAAGGGGATGTGGTCCGAATGAAGCCGTTTCGTCAAGGACAAAAGGAATGGGAAAAGTCTGTTGTGCAAAGACGAATTGATGAGCGCTCGTATGAGGTAGATACAACTCAGGGGACATACAGGTGCAATCGAGTGCATCTACGGAGAACACGTGAGACAGAGACGACAGTACCACTTGTGCCAGTCCTGTCACATGATCTGCAACGCTATGCAGCTGTTCCTGTCCCGCCAAAGTCCACGACCATGAACGAGACAGCGATCGACAGCGAACCGGCGACAGACGATCAACAGACAGAAGAAAAGACCCGCGCGTCTGGAGGACTATGTTCACAAGTGATTGTAATGTGAAAACACGGATCGTAAATTGGACTGTGCAAGCCCTTACAAAAAAATAGCATTCAAATACCATTCAAATACCATTGATTTTTGAATGGTTTTTGAAAGGTACTTGAATGGTCCTAGATGGTATTATGGCCAAGGGTATTTGAATGATATTTTGAATGGTATTTTGGATTCTTTGTACCGTTCAGTGGTGTTTAATGGTATTTTAAATTACCGTTGAGAGTACCGCTGAGTCCTGCTGAAATATCATTGTTACTGAATGGTATTCAATGGTAATCAGTGGTATACCATTGACTCTTTTTTTGTAAGGGAGAGGTTTAATATTGAACAATAATTTCGACTTAATTGGCCAGTTTACCTTAAAAGAAGAATATTTGACGTAATGGTTTATAATTAGTATTAGTCGTTCAGATGTTTCAGAACATTCGACATTATTTTAATGAATAATTCTTAATAGTCGTATATGGACCGTATTACAATGAAGACTAATTGTGAGCTTGTGTTTTTATATGTTTGTGCACTGCAAAGTGATTATAGTTGTTTGCTATGAATAGATTAAGAAGTGGAATATTCATAATTCAGAATGGCATTAAGTTCTTTTAGAACAGAAGGGATGTGACTTGTGCAAAAGACTATAGCAACGATCATGCGCACTAGCGCATTTGTCTTGCTAGCCATGTAACGCGGAGTGAATTCTGGAGATGTACATTGCACAAGCAACTTATTAATAGAGACAATAAAGAACATATTGAAACAGTAAGCATTGGAGGAAGACCAATCATCAACCCATGCTTCGCTGATTATATAGACCTGGTGGCAGGCAAAGCTGAAGAACTGATCAACATGACAAGTAGACTTGAAGAGAGTGCAAAGACGTTTGACATGCAGGAAAAAATAAAGCAAGAATGGAAACCAACGAGGATGTTGCAATACCCGTAGAAAGCACAGGTAATGGTGGGACAGTTCAATTACCTTGGAGCAACTATAATAGATGACGCAAGATCTAATCAAGAAGTAAAGACCAGTATTGTTGTAGCTACGTTGTCACTGGCAAAGCTGAACCCCACCTGGAGAGATAATTATATATATATATATATATATATATATATATATATATATATATATATATATATATATACCCTTACAAAAATACCATTCAAATACCATTGAATAATTTGAATGGTCCTAGGGGGTATTATGGCTAAGTGTATTTGAATGGTATCTGGATGGTATTTGAATATTTTAAATTCTTTGTACCATTCAATGGGATTGAATGGAAGTTTTAAATTACCGTTGACAGTACCAATGAGTCCTACTGAAACACTAATCATCTAATGAATGGTCCAATGGTACTGAATGATACTGAATGGTATTCAATGGTATTCAGTGGTATTCCATTGGTTCTTTTTTTGTAAGGGGCTAAACTTCCAGCCTTCCACCTAAATTATTGGAATACATAAAATGTAGTCACGCAGGCTATTCGATAATATTCCTGTGGTAAGTGGTGTGAAAAGCTGCTTGCAATTTCGTTCGATGAATGAAAAATTAACGGTTGTTTACAACATCGTCACGATTTATGGCGCACTGAAATTCTGTGCTCTGCGTTTGCGTTTCACAAATATCTGGTTGCTTCGTTCATTTTAGTTTGTTACAAATAGCATTGCTGCAAATTTGTAGACGTCCTTTTCCCCACAGTGTCCAATATATCTAATAAAAGATGTAAGTAATCATAATGACGCTGAAACTGGTATAAGCCACGAAAATGGGTAGGGCAATTAACATCCAGCAAAACACAGTCTAGCTCCTCACTCCATGACAGTACACTAATCGGCAATTGGACGGCGTCATATCAAAAAGCCTCTACATCTATATTACATTGCTTCTTGGTTGGAATGGTAAACTGCGAAAACAACAATGTATGATAGCTAGGATCATAGACACTTTTTAGTAATTAATTCTCCATTTATATCACGTTCACGGTCGGAGAACGAATACACCACCGTCCAAGCCTGGATGTTGGACTGATGTTACTTTATTGCGCATAGCTAACATACCCTTAAATTAATACCGTTTTAATTTAACTTCCCTCAGCTTCCTACGAATGTTTCTCAGCATGAAGCCCAAACGTCTAATAGCACATCGTATCTATGTGTGCACCTATTAGTCATTAGAGCATCTCCAAGCTACTCTCTCTCTCTCTCTCTCTCTCTCGTAGAGGAACATGGACTAATACACCATGTCAATGAACCCACACGTAAACAAAGAAATTCCAACAATATCCTAGATCTTGTCTTCACAAATAGACATGGGTTAATAAAGAAACTAAATGTAGTAGACGGCATAGCAGGCCCAGTTATCATTGAAGTAAATAACCAAACGTAAACATCGCACAAAACGGAAACATTTCATCAGAAATAAAGCTGACAACCCTAACATCCAGAAATCTCTCGATGACATCACATATGCATACTTCTCTCTAAACAAAAACATACAGATGGAACCTTGTTTCAACAAAAATCATCAACATTATGAACCAATACGTACCACTCCGTCTTACAACTTCCAGATTGAAAACATTTGCAAAAGAAAGAAACGATTATATAGAAAAGCAAAAAGATCTAGAAATCCGGAAGACTGGCAAGAGTTTTGTTACATCAGGAAAGACATGCACAAACACATTCGTTCTGCTAGACTGTTCTATATAAATCAATTCCTAACAACTGCAATAACAGACAAACCGAAAGCATTCTGGAGTTTCATTTCCAAACTTAGACAAGATAACCAGGGTATTGGGGAAATCAACATTGCTGGAAACATAATTAGCGATGACAAACAAAAAGCAGAAGCCTTAGGCAATCAGTTCAAAAGTGTCTTCACACATGAAGGAAATTCCAAGTTGCCAAATCCGAACGACAGTCCACATGGAAAAATAACCAAACTAACAATTTCACTTAAAAAAGTACATGACCAACTATCAAAAATTAACACCTCTAAATAGCAAGGACCAGATGGCATTCCAGCATGGTTTCTAAACAGATATGCCTCCCACCTAACACCAATAATATATGATATCTTCCAATCATCAGTTGACTCTGGTCAAGTCCCCAAAGCCTGGAAAGAAGCAAACATAACAGCAATTTTCAAGAACGGAAACGGCAGAAACTTCAAACGATAGACCAATATCCTGAACACCTGTGATTTCTAAACTTCTTGAACACATAATTCATAGCCACACCTTGAACAACATCACATCCTAACTTAACACCAACATGGTTTTCGTGCAAAAAGATCAACAGAAACTCATTATTAATTCAAACTGTCCATGACGTAAGCAAATCCATAGACGAAGAGAAATCTGTAGACATGGCCATTCTAGACTTCACTAAAGCATTCGATGAAGTTCCACATAAAAGACTAATCCACAAACTGAAATATTATGGCATCACAGGCCCAATATCATCATGGATAGAAAGCTTCTTTGCAGAAAGAACTCAACAGGTTGTAATAATTGGATCAGCATCCATACCAATTGAAGTCACCTCAGGGGTACCACAGAGAACCATACTGGGGCCCCTATTTTTCTTACTTTACGTAAATGACCTACCTAACAATCTCACTTCTGCCTTTTTGCAGATGACTGCCAACTATATTTACCAGTTAATTGAGACAATGACACTTCTCTCCTCAAAAATGACCTACTCAAACTTGAGGAATGGCAAAACACCTGGCTTATGAAATTCAATCCCACCAAATGCTTCACAATGAAATTAGCCTCAAGAAAACCGACATATTTGGAAACAGCTTCTTCCCAACCACAATTAAAGAATGAAATTCTCTGCCCAAATACACTATCTCAAGTAAATCACTAAACTCATTTCAAAATAATTTAATCCAACATTTTAACAATTAAGTTAGACGACCCACCATGCGCACTGGCGTGATGTGTCCCCAGTACATTTTGCCAGTTACAGATACAAGCAGAACAACGGCATAATTTATATTATGATCACGTGATAGTTACACCGCTAGTGGCTAAACTCTACCATCTATGGCTCTGTGTCGGTATTCTTATTCATGTTAACACGTTAATACAAATATAGCAATACGCGCAACAAACGATATGTTTCATTGTTTATAAATGGCGGACAGAGAGATCAATACGTTTGTGGACTAGGATTCGATTCCCACACATTTAAAGGGAACCAAAAGGGAAATATTAAGTGCTATGCAAGTGAAAGAGCTAATACAAAGCAACCATTCTGAACGGTAATCACATTTTTAACGTCAGTGGTTTATTAGTAAAATTATTCCAAAGTGGATAATTTTACTGAAATCATCGGCTTCATAGAGGCGTCCATGATGCGCCTCTTCCTGTTGTCTGACCGTGGTCTGACCACTCAGCAACGCAGAACCGGCCTTAAAGTCACGTGTCCGATTGCGGCGTCAATGCTATCGCCGTTGTAAACACAATGTTGTAAGATACGCGAACTTCGAAGAAGGACATCCGTTCGAAGAACGTCGCTTCGAATAGGATGTTTCTCACCGTATATACTGGGTCAAGATCCGCAGAAACGTCGGCGACGTCGAGTTTTCAAGTATGGAGCTGTGCAAACGATATTAGCGCGATATTTAATCACCAACGATAGTCGTCGAAACGGGTTACCCGTCGAATCCTTCCGTCGCCGTAGCCAAGTCATCAAAGCGCGCAAGAAGGTTAGTAAATATTATTAAGTCTTCTGTATCTAAATT
Source organism: Ridgeia piscesae (assembly GCA_025642075.2). NCBI lineage: Eukaryota > Metazoa > Annelida > Polychaeta > Sabellida > Siboglinidae > Ridgeia > Ridgeia piscesae. The sequence goes on along the minus strand of JAODUO010001657.1, from coordinate 2,721 downwards.
ATTTGAATCTTGTACCATTAGACACATTGCGATGTCTGTCGAGATGACCTTTTGTACATACTGATATTGTTCGTAAACGTCCACCACAGTTAACGTTCTAGAAGGTATGTACACGGGATCATGGAGCCGCTAACTAGGTCCAAGCGAGTTAGGGCCGATATTGTTATTCATTATTATTTGTTTTATTTTATCCTACTTTGAATGGTATATATCACGTTTGCATGAACAGAGGCATGAAATAAGGTAAAGCTACATGTCAATAACACACAAAAAACAGCTGAATGCAAGCAGATCATAGACGTCATAGTAATCCGATAGTAATATTATAGGCACTTTGATATCACTCGCTTTTCAAAAGTACTGCCTTTCGAGTTTCGTAGCTACGCATGCAGTTCTTATTTTCAGGTTGACCGCTCTGAAAGTGCCAACGTGACTGCGTTATTTTTCAGTAAACATAATATTATTCAAACATTAAAAAATAACATTGCGAATGTTGTTTTCAATCATTCATGTTATTTGTTCAGTGAGAGAACAAATTACAAATTCTGTGTGCTGTATCAGTTCAGATACTCATACAACATTGATACTAGGACATGTTACAGGCTTACAGTAAAGGATGAATAATTAGCTATGATGAGACATAACTTATGTACTGTAAAAATCACTTTGCAAATTTGCAATATTATTGCCTTTATTGGTAGTTTCTTGAAATATTGGGGACACACTGAGCAAACAAGAAGAAATATTAACAGACTAGCATAATATACTAGATGGAACGTGGACTTGTAGATATCCCACAATCCTATCCAATACAACACTAGATCTTCGGGTAAACACTGGTAAACATTTGGAACCAGTTTCTTTCCCCCACAATGAGTGGAATTCTCTACCCTCAACCACTGTGTCGTGCAAATCACTAATGTAATTAAAAAAATTAATCCAATGGTTTAGCAAGTAAGTCAGATATGACCATTTTGCCAGTTAACAATATACCAGAGATGGAGTGAGTACAATACAAATGTACTCGATGAGTACGATTACTTTGAACATGCATGAGTACGAGTACTCAGAAAAAATGTACTCGAGTACGAGTACGATTACTTTACAATATACTCGAGTACGAGTATGATTACTTTACAATGTAATCATGATTACTTTCATGATTACTTTAATGAATATCCTGTTTCTAACATAAAGGCGACTTTATGGAATCCCTAGGTGTCATTCTTGTTCTGTTGTTGTGTCACTAATGTTCTAACTGATTACTGCTATCCACTATCCAGGTGTTTTTTATTAATAATTAGACGACTTTCTCAGTATTGGATGAATCATTTAACGCTTGATTAATAACTTAATTTATGGTTTCTGAATCAAATACAAATATGAGGCATTTACAAATTTCAAATACACATGATCAAATACATTACAATAACAACACTTCAAACCAGGGGGCATATTCAAAAGAGTATCCAATTCAAATATGTAGTATATTTCAGACATGGGGTCAAATACATTTGTATTTGAAGTATTTAAATACTTTTTAAGTATTTGTATTTGATGTTTAGGAATTAAAAGTATTTGTATTTAAATACTTTCCTAAAGTATTTGACTTTTTCAAATATTTTTTCAAATACATTGTCAGTATCAACATTTCCTTTTCACTGTCACATGTAATGCCTGCCAAACTGATTACCTTAATGCACTGCAACTTCACCCAACATTGCTAATTACTGATGAAGACACTTAACAGCAGGCTTCCCCGTGGCCCTGCAGTGACCACAACTTGTGATTGCTCAGAGCCAGAGGATGGATTAATACCTAACAGTGACCATAGGTCAATATCCCCTTTTGTTCTTTAGTCAGGCTTCAATTTGGCACCAGTTTATTCTGGTTTCTTTGGTTTACTTTGAAGTTGAGCCTTCCTCACAACATTAGCAATGATTAGCAGTGTCTCTTTTGAGGGCAACATAGGCATTATATTATTATGGACCTCCTTTAACATACAAACAATATATTTTGGCCTTTATGTCTTTCAGTCAGTTGTCACTGTGATGCAGTTAGCAATAACAATACTCCCTGCCTGTTATCATATGAGCAAAAAACTAATTATGCCCTATAAACTAGATGCTCAAATATGGTTTCCCTTTTTTTTATCTAAAGAAAAAAAAAAATATTTGAAAAAAAAAAAAGTATTTAATATTTTTAATGATTTGTTTTTAAAACATTTTATTTAAAAAATATTTGTAATCCCTCAAGAATATTTTATTTTTAAAATAAATTTTAATGTATTTGACCCCATGTCTGGATGGGACAAACACAGAATAGTTGTGGATTTAGACAGGTTTAGAGTTTGCATTTAATTAAACATAATACTAGACAGGGATTTAGCAGCTAACCGCCCAGACCCAGTCAGGATTCTGGATGTTGGAAAAATGACCCGTCATTCCCCTTCAGAAAAAAGGTGGGGGTAAAAACCAGTGCCCTAGGTCAATATCCCTTTTTTTCTTTAGTCAGGGTTCAATTTGGCACCAGTTTATTCTAGTTTCCTGGCTGACTTTGAAGTTGAGCCTTCCTCACAACATTAGCAATGATTAGCAGTGTCTCGTCTGAGGGCAACATAGGCATTATATTATTATGGACCTCCTGGCTTAACATACAAACAATAATATTTTGGCCTTTACGTCTTTCAGTCAGATGTCACTGTGATGCAGTTAGCAATAA
>JAODUO010001656.1:12500-126097 GCA_025642075.2 Ridgeia piscesae | reverse complement strand
ATGAATATTAATTAAATTCAAAGCTTGTATTGTGTTCTATTCAAGTGTTTTAACAGCGTTTTATGTTTAACTTTAACAAGTATTTTCTGTTGTTTTAATCGTGCACAACTCAGCTTCACGGTAAGCTTTAGTTAATTTGTTGCACGTACAGAAAACTATAATTATTATTAATAAAAGTTACAAAAATGCTGCAACTATTTTAAATTGTGAAAGAGTTAATAGCATACATTATATGATAACTATTTTATTCATCGTAAATACAATCATTTTACTATTTAAATATACTACGACGTCTTTAATCGTCAACAAGTTTTTTTACACCTCCCTTTCTGCCCAGCTTTCTGACTGAGCTTTCACCCTCTTGGCAAGTCCACTGTTGCTCGTATTACAATATCACACAGAATAGTCAGTTACTAGAACGTCGCTAAGTGCTGGAAACAAATAGAACTAGATCAGGAATGTAAACAAATCTGGTCTAATCCCGTCTGGATTTAGACTGTTTTGTATGACAAATGGTGGCGCTGTTCGGAGCGAAGTGGACTGTAGGGTGATTCTGAAGCTGCTCTACGTCATATCCGGCAGAATGGAAATCCCATCATTCCTCGGCAAAGTGAAGACGAACCGTTCATTCTCGCAACAATCACTAGTTGGGTAAGACATGTTTTTATTCTTCCTATCCTACGTACTTCATTTTGTTCCTGGCCGTATTTGTTGTTAATGTATGGTACTTCAAGCTAGGTAACTATGTCTCAGTTGCAATTCCCACGGCTGACGAACGGACGACATGCGAGTAGAAGCGACTACGTTGTCAGGTAACTGAGATCTGTGGGATTGTATCTTTTGACTTTATCGTTTAGCATCATCGTATGGCACCCTTGCGAGCAAGTATATCGTTGTGGCGATCTACAATCATACACACAGATATTCACCGCAAACACAGAATATCTACATTGCGTGAAGCTGCAAGATGCCACAATTCAACAACTGCGTTTATGATCAGCAACAGCAACTACGCTGCCAAACGCATCACTGGAAGATGTAGGGAGAATGGCACCATGTGTAGTACATATTGTCACAGGTCGCGCAATTGTCCTTCTAGTAGCAAACTGTGTTTGCAAAATTGTGACATAGATTCAGTGACAGACTGCTCCTTGTGGTTGACTGATGCCCACATCACAGCAGCATCTGAGTCTCTGTTGAGATTAATGGTCTGCAAGACAGTTCTTCAACATAACTCAACGGTGGTGCCAACAAGTGAATTCATTCAGTTCCTCCATGTTGACAATTGTCATTGGGTGACACTATCGAGCATTGGTGAACATGGAGGCACAGGGGATATTTTTGAATCAAGACCAGTTACGTGCACATAAGCAAAGAGAAGGAATGAATGCGGACAGGAAGCCACGTGGGACCATCACATTTGGGACTGCATTGGCTGAAAAAGCAGGATCCACGCCAGCTGGCATACAAAGATCTACGGCCGCGTCTCACCGAGTGCCTTCACAACAGTGCGAATTCGTTGTTTACAGCCAGCGACTGCTGTTGCAATGCAGCACTGGCGGTGCATATTGAGGTGGTAGTGTACTGCGAGTGTCGTATGTCAGAAGATCACAAGCTAAAGCTGCACAATCTCGTTGAATGTTACTTCCATACTGGTATTCTTGGAATAAAAGTAATATCCATACGTACAGCGGTCACTTTCCCGTTTGTTTCTGCCGTTAAACGTAATGGCAATATGTCCCAACTTAAAACACTGTGTATAAAACACGTATTTATCATAAAAGAAATGTCTAGTTAACCGACGTGCAATTGGATATTGTTTAACATACCAAGCGGACACTGGTAAGTGTATATGTCGCTAATTGTTAACTACTTTTTCTTGGTTTTCTAGGTTTCTCTGTGACACGGTATTTTTCGGATTGCATTCAATTGTAACGTAATAAATTTATTTATTCTTCATGTCCTAAATCCAGTCATCTTAATGACCGCGTGATTTTTATTGTGGTTTTTTCTGGAGTAAATCCAATAAAGTTTGTTTTATTGGGAAACCACGTTGATATGAAATGTGTCAGTGATATAATAAAGTTCAAAATATTTATTATGTTAACAATGTCATTTTATATCAGATGAACAAAAGTGGAGAAAGTATTGATTCTTCACCTCAAATTCACTTGGTATATGATGTAACCGAAGGGGCAGAGCAGAGACGCTGAATGGGTCTCAGGACGAATTTGAAATAACAAATTAAATAAGGATACCCTTTTATCATATAATACTATAATATTATAAAAACTTATTGAAAATTAAACTTATATTCACAACAACAAAAACAGAAATACAAATTTGCAGTTGTTTATGAAGCAGGAATTATGGCAGGATTGGCTTCAATTACTCAGGCACCGTGAGGTGGCAGCACTTTTGAGCCTCTCACGGATAATATTCAAAAGCCGGCTAAATCACCAGACTATCTAACTGGCGTTTGAATGTTATCCATGTGAAGGGCTAAAAAGTGCTGCCACCTCACGAAGCCAGGGTAATCAAGGTTAGAATCGGGGTAGCCTCTACCCAGTCACCGTTAGGTGGCAGCACTTTTAAGCCTCTCATAGCCTCGATTATCCAGGCTCCGCGAGGTGGTAGCACCTTAGCTTACACGTCTGACATTCAAAAGCCCACTGGGTTACCAGACTATCTTTTCGGCGAATTTTCGGCGAGTTTCGGTTAAACGAGACTAAAGCGGCAGTGAGAAGCTCAAAAGTGCTGCCACCTCACGGAGCCTGGGTAAATGAGGCTAATCCTGCCATAATTCCTGCTTCATAAACAACTGTAAATTTGTATTTTTGTTTATATTTCTGTTAATATAAGTTTTATGTTGAATACTTGTTAAATAATATATGTTATGATATCCTTTTATCAACGTATCATTTTTATCGTTATTTTATTTTTATTTCGTAGTTGTCCTGAGAACCAATCAGCGTCTCTAAGGGGAGTAAGGCAGCCCTGGTGGCAATCTTAGCAGAGCAATAAGACACATACGCTTTCATTTTTTCAAACTGCTCTCTAAGCGATACTACCAATCCCTCTATCTAGTTCATACAATATCTTCATAAGCCCAATGTGATTGTTCCTCGACATTTTGAAGCCCCAATTTCCTATTGCTATGAAGCCTTTCTGTGTTATTTTTAAAATTGTTCACAGGATAGCGCAGCCAACAGCATTCTGTTGTTGTATTATATTGGGTTGCATTTGTCTAACTCCAAATCGAAGCACTAGTCTGCAAATAGGTTACCATAGGTTTAATATTTAGTTTACACCAAAACTGTTCCTCTATTGTGTGTGTGTGTGTGTGTGTGTGTGTGTGTGTGTGTGTGTGTGTGTGTGTGTGTGTGTGTGTGTGTGTGTGTGTGTGTGTGTGTGTGTGTGTGGGTGTGTGTGTGTGTGTGTGTGTGTGTGTGTGTGTGTGTGTGTATGTGTGTGTGTGTGTGTGTGCGGCGCGCGCGTGTGCGTGTGCGTGCGTGCGTGCGTGCGTTGCGTGCGTGCGTGCGTGCGTGTGTGTTTATGTGTGTTTATGTGTGTTTGTGTGTGTTTGTGTGTGTTTATGTGTGTGCTTGTTTCTGTGTATGTGCTTGTGTATGCGTGCGTGCTTGTGTGCATGTGTGCGTGTCTGCGTTCGTGCGTGAGTGTGTGTGTTTCGATAATGCGTACATAGCCTGGTCATGTTAAACTCACTAGGCTGTTGCTAGTCACCAATATTCCTAACTTGTTTTCTACTTGTTTATCAATCTCATCTATTCAAGTTACCGATTGAAATTGGCGAAGATTTTGTCTTAAGTATGGCGTTACAAGATACAAGAAGCTTTATTTAACGTCGGTTTACATGTGATAACATTAGCTCATCTGAGCTATTTTCCGAAAAACAAGTGTAAAGCAACGAGACATAAAACATAAAAAGCATACAGAGTATTTAAAATGACAGCATTAAAACATATAAAATACGGTTAATGAGTACAAAATAAATAATACATGCATGTATAATAATAATATTTTTTTATTTCTGGGCAATCATATCCGATTGAAAATGGTACATTAAACATGCAAAGTTAAAATAGAGTGAAATAATATATAATTTAAGACATTAGCATAAATATAAGTTAAAATATAGAGAATATATGATATGTATATATAATACTAATTTAAATAATTTAAGACATAAAAACATATTTCTGTGATTATTTGACTAAATTCATTTAAATATATAATATATATAATACTAATTTAAATAATGTAAGACATAAAAACATATTTCTGTGATTATTTGACTAAATTCATTTAAAAAATACTTTAGAATTGTTCCAGATCCGGGGCCCATCATGGACAAATGAATTAAGTCCATATTTAGACGTGTTTGCCTTAGGGACAACTGCAGTGTTATCCTGTCGCATGGAATACTGTGAACATTTTAGCATGATGAGATTTTGAATAAAACTTGGAGCAATATTATTTACAATTTTGAATACTTCGCATGCCATTTCTTTTATCCTTTTAACGTGGAGGTGTTCGGTGTTAGCGGTCTTTAAAAGGTCATGATGCGTGGATGAATAATCATTGTAAATAAATCGAAGTGCTCTCTCCTGAATGTTTTCAAGTTTTTTGTGTGCTAGATTGGCTACAAAAATGCCAGATGAACGGACAGTAGTTGAAGTTTTATGTTATGAATGATTTGAAAATTGCAAGTTTCCCTTGTCGAGTAAGGAGATGACCGAGACGTTTTAAGACCGCTAACTGTCTAGCTGCCTTTTTGCAGATGTTAGCGATATGTGTGTTAAAAGTTAATGAATGATCAATCTCAATGCCGAGAAGGACAACAGAGTTTTCACAGTGAATGGTAGTGTTTTCAAAAGTAAAATTTGTTATGTCCCTTGTTCACCTCTTGCCGAAGCTAATTGCTTGGAATTTGGATGGGTTAGCCTTCATCTGGTTGACATTGAACCACCGTAATGTAGAAGTACAGTCTTGTTGCAAGGTGTGCATGAGAGTGTCAGAATTTGATTGAGCATAACACAGGGTGTTATCATCAGCATAATTGTAGAGAGAGAGGACTTATCCAAAAAGTGAAAAATATCATTAATAAAAACATTGAAAAGAAGAGGGCCACGAATAGAGCTGTTTCCTGTTGCTGAGATAATTACTAACTAAACTGCATGATTTATCAGAAAGGCCATAAGCATTGAGTTTACCTAAGAGCAGGCTGTGAGGGAGGCAATCAAAGGCCTTTGTCAAGTCCATGAGAATGGCTGCGACATACTTATGGCTGTCAAGTGCCTTGCGCCTTGCGTTAGCGTAATTGAACCGGGTCCCCCATTCGTGGGTAAGTAAGGTAGTATTTGTGATCAATGCTTGAACAGTAATCGTAATCTCCATCAAATGGTATAACAACATCTTGCCTGTGGCGCTGACGATGACGATGAGGGGGAGGAGGAGAAAGAAAGCTAAGATGTCTAAACGAAACACAGTAGTGATGTTTTGTAAAAATTTATTCCATGGGAAACTATTACATCACACTGTTGACTGCATGCAGACGTCACGTCCAGAATATTCTCGATGTGTTGCAACGTTCGCCAACGGGCCAACACTATTCTGAAGGAAAGAAAAGGTCGTCGCATTTAAAAAGAATGTTATTCATGTATAGGATGCATAATTGCCTGACCTGTATCGAGAGCAAATGTGTTTTATTTAAATCGGAAACAAATGCCATGTTAAGTAGACACATAGTATACAGGTTATGAAAACATACTCTTGTTATTGTCTGGTATTTATTACTCAGCTTCAAATAAGTGTTACGTTAGCTTAAAAAATAAGTTTTTATAAATAAATATAGCTACTTACTCTTTATGCAGTTGTCACCGTATCTTCTGTATCGGGCAGTGTCACAGAATTTGATATGACTAAAAGATAAAATGAAAGAGATCAGACAATGTTGTAAAGCTGAAACACCAATTTATCAAAATAGTTAGACAAAGTAGTTCAACTTTGCGTAACCTGGTGGATGATTTGCGGGCATTTAACGTAACGAAGAGACAACCTACATACATTCGCGTACGCAAGCATGCATGCACACGCACGCACACGCACACGCACACGCACACGCACACGCACACGCACACGCACACGCACACGCACACGCACACGCACACGCACACGCACACGCACACGCACACGCACACGCACACGCACACGCACACGCACACGCACACGCACACGCACACGCACACACACACACACACAAATGCGAGCGCGCAGGATACTATACAACGTAGAAATAACTGGCGATTGGCGATTGGCGATTGGCGATTGGCGATTGGCGAGTGGCGAGTGGCGAGTGGCGAGTGGCGAGTGGCGAGTGGCGAGTGGCGAGTGGCGAGTGGCGAGTGGCGAGTGGCGAGTGGCGAGTGGCGAGTGGCGAGTGGCGAGTGGCGAGTGGCGAGTAACGTACATGTGCAGTTTGTTTATGTTGATGCGGCACACAGGATAGCTGGGCCCAGTCATGAGGAAGCCGCCGCAGATTGATTTGTCTGCAACACAGAAAAGGTTTCACATTCCATTTACCATAAGTCTGGCTGTGACTTAGTAAAGTAACTGTCAACAATGCTTATGTACTCGCAGCTATATTCAACATTTAGTCCTCGGTCCAATAATACGATGAGTTTGTTTTTCGCGCGTTCATTACATATGATAATAGCCTTATGGCAGTCAAAAGTAAGGGATCGCCGATATATTAATCTACTTCTACAAATTTGTGATTTAATGTTGTTGTGCAACATTAAGAAAAGGTACCTTATTTTTTTCCTAGCTCAAAATTCGTCAGGATCATGTCTAACAGATACCATGTCATTATATGTTATTCTCTGTTTTGCAAGTTATTCAATTTAATCAGTAGTGTATACTATTTAAATAACGAAATGTCGGACTCTTATTTAACCATCCGTATGTTATATGAACCATTCAAATACTAGATAGACAACAAATTAAACATCGAACATTCTGAAACTCCTATGCTCAAAGTTGTTTAGGGAACGTTAAGGCCTATATTGAAGAAAAACGGCTACAAGAACTTACCTTTATTGACGCACACGCTGTATTTACCCATAACCTTGAACATTCTGCCTTGGTCGCAGCAATATGGTACCAACTTCAAATGGTGTCTAGTTCTGTAACGAAGTAAACGTTGTTAGCCAAATGTGTTTTATTTGAAGCATGTTCAACATAGCTCCATATCCAATTCGTGAAACTGTTCAACGCGCTTTAAACGTTACCTTCTGGCAAACCCATTCTTTCGAGCACCACCACGATCTCTCTATAAGTCATTCAGCTATGCTGCATTTATTACGCGAAAATTATTCATATACAAATATCACTCACTGTCTATTGTAGGCCCCAAAGAAGTACTAATTCATATATTTTGAGTGAATAGGCGCAGAGGATGAAGAAAATGAGGAAGATAACAAGCTAGATTGCACTGGAGGGGTTCGGTGAGGGGAGTTGTAGAGGGAGAGACTAGCGATTGCAGATGGAGACCGAAAGACAGATGGGGATGGTGCAGATAACATTGGGAGAAAAATGTGGAACACTATCCGGAAATCGTGGATAAGGATCAAAGCCAGACTCTCCCTTGAAATATGGGGAAATAAGAAAACGACATTTAAAGCGATATTGTTGTGTCCCAGTATTCCATCAGACGTTCTGTCTTCCACAACATCACCTACTTGTAGCACGTGTGTCGACGACGCAACCAGCCACACCTGCTCTTCTTCTGGTACGCGATCCACTTAAAGTGGTGACATGCTAATTCAACCGGGAGGTAGTCTTTTGGGTGACATATGCCACACAACATGTCCCTCACTACAAACACATGTCATCATGAACAACTACATGGCGTAGCAGTTGACAATGGGACAGCGAATCATATTCCTTTAACAATGGGTAGATCGTGTTTTATTAGTAAGTAGTAGTTCGAAACACTGATGTTATGTACTATATATATATTGTAATTACTCTCTCTCTCTCTCTCTCTCACTCACTCACTCACTCACTCACTCACTCACTCACTCACTCACTCACTTACTCTCTCACTCTCCCACTCTTCAACTCCATCTCTCATTCCATCTGTCTTCTTCTCTGTCTGTCTATATGTCTATATGTCTGTGTGCCTGCGTGCCTGCGTTTGTGCCTGCATGCAAGCATGCGTGCCCCCCCCCCCGTCCGCCCGCCCGCCCGTTTGTCAGTCTCTCAATATCTCCCTAGTTGAAGACAGAATAGTTAGACTTCAATGGCCAACTCAGATTTCCATGTTAGTATATTCACTTACTTAAAGCGACGGTGTCAGCTCCTATGTTTTTTCATATAATATAAGATAATTCTTACGACTACAAATTTGCATGTTGAAGGTTTACTGCCTGCCCATTTGTGCGTAGTTACTTTACTACGCTCTGAACATTGCTGGCAATTTGAAAGAGTGCGCCTGCAACACGTTCAAATGGTAAACAAAACATCAATTTTTTAAACAAAACTGATCGGCAATAATGCCGAGGCGAGCAGTGTTAACCGTAACACCCTTTGATTTTTAACATTCACACGTTCTGGACAGCAGACTTCCCGTTACAAATTACTGCTTTGCCAATCCAGGGCACATGAGCTGGCACAGACAGTCTCACTCACAGTGCCTCTTCTGCCGGCCCATCACCTCCTCGTAGCTGGCGTCGTCGATGTCTTCTCCCGTCTCTCTCACATCGCGCTCCCGCTCGGCGTCATCTTCGTCGAGTAGCTCCGTCTGGGCCATGTCCTCGGCGAGTGACGCCGCCAACAGTCCGAGCAGACACACGAGGAAGATCGTCTTCATTTTACTAGTTGTGGTTGTAGAAGCTCAATTACTGCAAGAAGGACACAGACACCTTAGATGAAACACACAGGGATTGCTTATGACTCCAGAATGACACGTGAAACGCCTATAAGAAAGTATTTTCACAACCTTGGAAACAACAAGTCCACTTCCCATTATAGGATTTCAACTTCTTAAAAGAGTAACTGACAAAACCGTATTTAGTTTATGTAACATTCCATTCAATGGTTTGCTTGGATTCTACTAGCTATGGTGGTATCAACTTGTTTATTGTAAGACAGACACGGGCATCTTAGATTAGAAAAAAGCACATTCAGATTGCATAGGACTCCAGAATTCTATGTGAAACGCCTAAGAAATGGTATTTTAAAATAATATCTTGGAGAAAACAAGTTCACTTTCCGTTATGAGAATACGATTTCTTATAAAATAACTAACAACAACGTATATAAAATTCCACCAAGTGACGTGCTTAGACTGTTGAACGAAATGTAAAATCGCAAGAAAAATTAAATATAAAATATAATTATAACAATTCTGAAACATGCCATGAAATGCATCTGGAAAACTTGCATACTCACATACCGTTTTTCTCAGGTGATTCCGACACAATCGATGTAGTCAAGACTGCAGTGTATCCCGTCTCAACTTTCACTGGGCTTTTATAGAAGGAGAAGAACATAAAAAAGTCACTAAGATAAAGTAAATCAGTATATGTAATGCGCAGTTTACTGCGGTGACTCCGCTGTTATAAAATAAGTGATTTTAAAACCGAGCCGCCCATCACGCCATTAATTCTACACAACAGCGGGGAACAGGTGACAAAAACTGGCAGGTGTTCCGAAGCAAGAGCTCTTCAATGGTCGCATAGCAGTTATTTTAATGGCGTGTTTGTGCAGCATCGAGACACGGTGCCGTCTCCTTTTGGAACCCCGGCAATTATCAGCAGCAATTCCCCCGTGTGTTTCCCCACTCTTACTGCGTTTAAAAATTAAAAGTCTTGCTGTTTTCTGTCAACGTAGTTTTTAGGAAATGTCTGTCAGTAAGCCGGTGTGCACCGCTCAGCTTACATTTGCCGTCGGATTCCATCGTGTTTGATGACGTGGGTATCAAGATAGTTTGTAGCACTGGGTAAACATTACTGTCTCTGTATTTGATTATAAACAGTAGCGGTTTTGTTGCTCCCGATCGAGTAGTGGCGTATTTTCACAGGCTCAAACCAGCTACATATACATTTCATTTCGAATCGTCAAATCACTTCTCGAATGGTTATAGTCTCGGTTGAATTTTTTGTTTCAAAGTGCTTTTCGTCTATTAAAAGAAACATGTTGTTGTGATGTGGGTAGTTGTCAGATGAATTAACTAAATCGTGCAATTTGCCTGCCTGCCCGCCTGCCCGCCTGCCCGCCTGCCCGCCTGCCCGCCTGCCCGCCTGCCCGCCTGCCCGCCTGCCCGCCTGCCCGCCTGCCCGCCTGCCCGCCTGCCCGCCTGCCCGCCCGGCCATGTAGGGCTTTTGCAGAAAATACCAGTAACACCATAATGAATGCAATGGTCTGTGTGCGTGTGCGTGTGCGTGTGCGTGTGCGTGTGCGTGTGCGTGTGCGTGTGCGTGTGCGTGTGCGTGTGCGTGTGCGTGTGCGTGTGCGTGTGCGTGTGCGTGTGCGTGTGCGTGTGCGTGTGCGTGTGCGTGTGCGTGTGCGTGTGCGTGTGCGTGTGCGTGTGGTGTATATATATATATATATATATATATATATATATATATATATATTATATATATATATATACATATAATATATATATATATATATATATATATATATATACGCACACGCGCACGCGCACGCACACGCGCACGCACACGCACACGCACACGCACACGCACACACACACACACACACACACACACAGTTAACCGTCATATTTTATATGCATTAAATCATACTTTTCAAATCAGGCCATAGGTAAAAAAAATTAGAATGAACTACTGAAAGCAATCCTGTTTTGTAAATTATGTAGACACCTACGCGCAATGATCTTTACAGAGTGGGCAAAACCCACCGTCATGTCAATTATAGCTCTGTGAAAACCCAGTCCCTACCTACCGTGATTAATCATTGTTAAGAAGTCTACCTGTCCGACTGAGTTAAAGGTGCAGTACGGTTGGTACCAGGGACTGCCGGTAATTAACGCAGCAGGTACCGGTTAGGCGTAACACGTGTACGAAGGTTACACATAAAACAACTAAAGAGCGATTACACAGAAGCACGAAACGATACAATTTGACGGTTAAACGAGAACGTACCTGGAAGTTGTCCAACCACCGAAGGAGGTGGAGCTAACTTGAGATGCGTGCGCACATTCATTAATCACTCTTTAAATATTCATTTGAGAATACCCACTACAATATCCTGCTAGGTGGGTGTATAAGGGAGGGCATGTTAACCCTACCTTCTTCGGTGATTGGACAAATTTCTGGTCAATCTTCAAACATCCAGGTAAGTTCTCGTTTAACATTCAAATGTTATCCAATCAACGCGAAGGTAGGCTTCCCATGAGATTTCAACGCGTGGGTGATCTCGAATGAAGTCACAATGTAGTCACGGTGAACAACATTTTATTAAGAACAAGTTTCTACAATGGTTCGAACAATACTACATCAGCCATCAAAACGATCTACCCAACATTGCCCGTGAGAAGGTTGCATCCACACTGGATTCCCATGGCTTGTTGTAAAACCTGGCAAATGTCATCTCATTAGACCATCCCGCCACCTTCAAAATATTGCCCCCTTTACGGTGTGCTGCTGATGTGACAGCCGCGCGTGTGTATAGGGCCTGTAAGTCTCGCGCGCGAAAACGAGGCTGGGGGCAGTTGGGGGCAGGAAGTCCATTTACTCCATGTTAACATATAGGACTTAGTTTTGTTTTGGTCGTAATAATCGAACTGTCCGGAAATAGCGTATTTCAGTTATATTGTCCGAAGGATTATTACAAGCAGAAGCAGTGGAACACTTTGCCGGTGACAATGATCACGGAAATCATGAATTTTAATAGATTATTATGGTGGTTGCCATGGCAATAGCGGCAAGTACTTGTGTTTGGCGATCTTGACTAATAATGAAGAGTGCCAGTTTTCGCGCAATACGACCTGTTTGGGCCAAACGTATACATGTGTTATGATTATGGGCATTTAGACAACTTGTCAGATATAAGTGCTTATCGAAACCACAACGTACAGCAATGTAAAACGCAAATCCCGTAAAAGACACATACACTTAGCATCGTGTCGATTATCTGCACTACGTAAATCGCTATGTGCCTATGATAGTGTGGTAAACTCAATATTAAATCGGACATTTAAGATAAGAAACGTATAACACCAGATATTTATGGACTGATTTTCCTAGTATTCATCAGTCGGAAGCTACAACTGTCATCCATCGTTAGAATATTATTCTTGTGTCCAGTCCCCAATTAGTCTCGCTTAGTCCCCAATAAGCTCCAGTCGCGCGGAGTCACGCCATGTATCGTGACCCACTTGCAGGCCCTATTGTGTGGTTTAAACATATCAACATAAGTACCCGCTAAACGCAATGTC
This sequence comes from Ridgeia piscesae, assembly GCA_025642075.2. Taxonomy (NCBI): domain Eukaryota; kingdom Metazoa; phylum Annelida; class Polychaeta; order Sabellida; family Siboglinidae; genus Ridgeia; species Ridgeia piscesae. The sequence goes on along the minus strand of JAODUO010001656.1, from coordinate 113,607 downwards.
ACTTTGATCCCTCTGGCGCAATGGTGTCTTTGTTGATTGCCTTCTGCGGTCGCACTGTGCTAACGGACAGTTGCAATCTGCAAATGTTCACACCGACATAAGTAGACAGATGATGTACGTACGATACAAAGTCTAATGTCATCTATAAATGCAGGCAAAAAACATTCATAGTTTCATAGTTTAAATTGTCCATATAGCTCACTTGTGGCCTGCATGCTGTTATATCCAGCATGTGAATGGATTGGCCTCTTTGTACTAATAGTGTGACAGCACGTAACGTTAAATCACAAAATGACAAATATTCAACTACGGTTGCTGTCTAAACACTTTAAGAACATCCTTCACATCCCTAACAAATGCAATTATACCTGGGCAGAGTAGGTCTACGTCGTGAAATCCCTTTCATAAATCTCACAATTAAAGGATATATCCCTAACTGATATGTATCTGTTGTTTGTCGCCTCCAAACATACTGACAATGCACTCCTTGCTGAATTTATTGCACTTTACATCAAACCCTCACAATATAACACATAAAAATCTGAAAATATACGACACGTCTTTAGTAAACACATCTATATGATTTTGTGGACATACACAAGATACTGTCTCTTAGTAGAGACTCTCCGTGAAGCTAATACTATATCCGAGCTTTCCTCCGAAAGCCCAGTGCTAAACGGTGACTGCCGCTCAAGTGACAGGCCATCAACTGGAGCTTCTGCCCGAGTGGGTGTGGGCCTTCCCGTAATGGCAGCGTCACCAGGTTGGTCTGCCATTTCAACATGATTGGCTGCGATATCATCAGTCGCCTCAGCATCGAGTACCATACCTGTGTGGGCCAGTCTGGCAGTATTAGTATCCCAGTGACCCTGTCTGTCTCGATCTTCTTGATCACGTGACTCAGAATGCTGAATGGAGGGAATGCATAAAAAATATAATTTCTCCAATCAAACGTGAATCCTTCATTGTTCATGTTTCATTTCGTTTGTAGGTTGCATTATGAATGTGCAATAAATAAAGTGTTGTATTCTTGATTATTATAAGGATTGTTTAAGTTATTGATACATATTTAAATACATGCAATTTCATATGGGGCATAGCGCCACGCCGTGGGCGTTTGGCCCCATCTACGCCCACATCGTATGACGATATGTATTACCGTGGGCGCTATGCCACACCCTGCTCTCTTTTTTGTGTGTGTGTGTGTGTGTGTGTGTGTGTGTGTGTGTGTGTGTGTGTGTGTGTGTGTGTGTGTGTGTGTGTGTGTGTGTGTGTGTGTGTGTGTGTGTGTGTGTGTGTGTGTGTGTGTGTGTGTGTGTGTGTGTGTGTGTGTGTGTGTGTGTGTGTGTGTGTGTGTGTGTGTGTGTGTGTGTGTGTGTGTGTGTGTGTGTGTGTGTGTGTGTGTGTGTGTGTGTGTGTGTGTGTGTGTGTGTGTGTGTGTGTGTGTGTGTGTGTGTGTGTGTGTGTGTGTGTGTGTGTGTGTGTGTGTGTGTGTGTGTGTGTGTGTGTGTGTGTGTGTGTGTGTGTGTGTGTGTGTGTGTGTGTGTGTGTGTGTGTGTGTGTGTGTGTGTGTGTGTGTGTGTGTGTGTGTGTGTGTGTGTGTGTGTGTGTGTGTGTGTGTGTGTGTGTGTGTGTGTGTGTGTGTGTGTGTGTGTGTGTGTGTGTGTGTGTGTGTGTGTGTGTGTGTGTGTGTGTGTGTGTGTGTGTGTGTGTGTGTGTGTGTGTGTGTGTGTGTGTGTGTGTGTGTGTGTGTGTGTGTGTGTGTGTGTGTGTGTGTGTGTGTGTGTGTGTGTGTGTGTGTGTGTGTGTGTGTGTGTGTGTGTGTGTGTGTGTGTGTGTGTGTGTGTGTGTGTGTGTGTGTGTGTGTGTGTGTGTGTGTGTGTGTGTGTGTGTGTGTGTGTGTGTGTGTGTGTGTGTGTGTGTGTGTGTGTGTGTGTGTGTGTGTGTGTGTGTGTGTGTGTGTGTGTGTGTGTGTGTGTGTGTGTGTGTGTGTGTGTGTGTGTGTGTGTGTGTGTGTGTGTGTGTGTGTGTGTGTGTGTGTGTGTGTGTGTGTGTGTGTGTGTGTGTGTGTGTGTGTGTGTGTGTGTGTGTGTGTGTGTGTGTGTGTGTGTGTGTGTGTGTGTGTGTGTGTGTGTTGTGTGTGTGTGTGTGTGTGTGTGTGTGTGTGTAGAGAAGTCTGAATTTAAACTATGGTTATGGATGTCTGTTACACGAAGTTGTTTTAACATTTGTCAATCACTCTGATATGCATGCTTTGTCCTTCGGTGAAGAAAGGCGGCGGCTACTTTGGTTTCTTATACAGCAGTTATTTTGGCAGAAGCGGCAACATTAAACAAATATCGTCCTTTTTGTCACAGATGTGCATATAATATAAGGTTTCAGCGAGTCATACGAGGATTTGCAAAACATAAAACAAGTGTACATGCAGTGGGTGTGTGCTTGTGCATTGGTATTAGCATGCATGCGTGCGTACGTGCGTGCGTGGGTGCGTGATTGTATAAGAAAGTTATATATATATATATATATATATATATATATATATATATATATATATATATATATGTACCACTTTCTTACACAGCCACACATCCTCGTACGCACGTACGTAATTACGCATGCAGATATATATATATATATATATATATATCATCATTATCATCATCATCATCATCATCATCATCATCATGCTGTCGGTCGCGATGCGACAACGACTGCTTCCATTCATTTGACTATTGCCCTCCATTTATCTCTCTGCTGTGAGAGTGGTGTCCATGATTCAGTCTTTATGTCTCTCAGCTTCAGGTTTGTTTTGATGGTATCCTTGAACCGGAGACGAGGGCGCCCTCTCTTTCTGTGACCAGAAGACAGTTGAGAGTAGATAACTTGCTTTGGTAGCCTGTCTGGTGATATCCTCATGAGGTGTCCAATCCACCGGAGATTCTTTCTGATCAGAAAATGTCCATAGATGGCAGCCCTGTCCGTTCGAGTATTTCCTTATTTGTCACTTTGTACATCCAGGTTATCCTTATGATTGAACGTAGATGTCGCATCATGAAGGCATGCAGCTTTTTCACCTGTCGTCTGTACACTGTCCAGGCCTCGCCTCCATATAAGAGGGTGACCCATTTGTGACACTTAACGATTCCGAGACTTCCCCTCTAACGCTAACTTTCGCCATCATTCCGGTAAGTAGAGCCTCGATTATAGTTGGGAACTTTTCCGGGCAACCATACTTCCTCATTAGCTGCCATAGTTCGGTCCTCCCAACTGTATCGAACGCCTTACTGAAGTCGACAAACACCATGTACAGTGGTCGGTCCTGCTCAATACACTTTTCTTGTAGCTGTCGAAGACAAAATATCATATCCACGATGCTCCGCCTACCTCTGAAGCCACATTGTGTCTCTGGAAGTACCTCTGGTGGTATGTGGGTAGATAGTCTGTTGAGGAGAATCCTGGCTAAGATCTTGCCTGCTATGGAAAGAAGAGAGATTCCTCTATAGTTCCCACAGTCTGTCGATCGCCTTTCTTGTAGATGGTTACAATGCTGGCATCTTTCCACGCTTGTGGTACAGAACCCACCTCCCAGACATTTGTGATTAGTTGGTGCAGTCTGCTGAACAGATTGTCTCCTCCGTGCTTCCATACATCAGCAGGAATTACATCTCCCCCAGGTGCTTTGCCATCTTTCAGGTCGGCGATTGCTCTAGCCATCTCATCCATTCTTGGAATCTCATCGAGGCTTGTCTTGGTAATGCGCTGCGGGATGTTGTCCAGAGCTTCGTGATCTATGTCGCCAGGGACGTTGAGTAGCTTCTGGAAGTGTTCACTCCATCTTGTCACAACTCTATTGCTGTAAGAGAAGGTCTCCATTCCATCTATTGATTTCAGGTGAACAGGTCCGTTCTTCTTGGGTCCCCACACTTCCTTCAGTCCATTGTAGAAGCCCTTCGTGTTGTTTCTGTCAGCAGCTCTCTGCAGCTCCATTGCCTTCCTTTCCCACCAGTCTGACTTCAGTACACGGGTGCGTTTTTGTAGCAGTCTGCAGGCATATTTGTATGCTGCAGTGGTGGATCTAGTGCTCCTGGTTTGCAACATTCTCTGGTGGGCTTGGTCTCTTCTGCTCATAAGAGCCTGTAGCTCCTGGTCTTTGGGGTCGAACCAGTCCTGATGTTTTCTGTCTGACTTGCCAAGATATGACTTGGCTGTGTTGTATACGACCTGCTGCAGAGCTGCCAATTCCTCTTCCGGTGTTGAGCTTTCCTTCTCCTCCCATTGAGCGAGAGCACTGTCCATCATCTCCTGCTTAAAACTCTCCCTATGGCTAATGGTACTTAGTTTTGCTGTGTTGAGCTTGGTCGGCATACTTGTCTGTTGTGCTTTTGCCGTATTCTGAAAGCCACGTTTGACCTCAGCATCTGGTAATCGGACCAGCAGTTAACGGGTGCTGCAGATATCCATCTTATCCCGACACCTCGTGATGATGAAGTCGATCATATACCAGTGTCTGGAACGAGGATGCATCCAGGTGGTCTTGCGTTCATCCTTCTGCTTGAACATGGTGTTCGTCACTATCAGTTCGAACTCAGAGCACAGAGCCAGTAGACGTTCGCCATTGGAGTTGCATTTCCCAATCCCATGTTTGCCCATGACCAAGGGCCACATGTCATTGTCTCTCCTTATCCTCGCATTGAAGTCTCCTATCAGCAGTAGCTTATCTATACGAGGGATACCACTCAGCACATTTGCCAGCTGGTTGTAGAAGGCCTCCTTGTTTTCATCTGGGTTTGTCATTATTGGAGCGTACACGCTGATAATTGTAGCAAAATTGTCTTTGCTCAGAGGCAGTCTCATCGTCATGATTCTGTCACTTACTGGCCGTGGCATTTCTGTCAGCTTTGTGACGATGTCATTTTTGATAACAAAGCCCACTCCGGCCTCCCTTCGTTCTCCTCCGGGTTTGCCATTCCAGAAGAAAGAGTAATCCAAGTCGTTGAGACTACCAGGCTCTGAGAACCTTGTTTCATATAGGGCGGCGATGTCGTTCTTGTATTTGGCAAGTTCCATTGCTATAGTGCCGTGCGTCTTTCTGATCGGTCAGCTGCTTCTCGAGGAGAGTCCTGACATTCAATTGTGCAATTGTCAGTAGTTGTCTTCTCCTTCTTCCTAGCTGATTTTCCACTGCCGACGGAAGATGAGGTCGAGCAGCGCCGCCCTTTGTAACCCGGGCGACGGCCGATCCATATGGTGTTTCGTGCAGTTGTACATTTCATGGAAGCTGCCAGCAAAACGTGTTGAATTGCCGTTGGCTTTTGCAAGTTACTAGTGGCTCTCTCTCGGGGAGCAAATAGAGGTCTCACACCGGCAAGAACATGTCAAGACAGGCGTTATCTATTTGTCACTGCTGTGGCTGGTCGAGAGATGTTGGGAGTTCCATACATCAATCGCCCTTCATGCTGCCACAGTGCATGATTTTTTGGTTAGGGTTTGCTCCCTTAGCCTTCGGTTCTATCAAGAACCTGTACCACAAGGCAGTGGTTTACAACTCTGCACGGCAGGGGCGTCAAACTCCCTGAGGTATTGCAATACCTGAATATAATATATATATATATATATATATATATATATATATATATATATATATATATATATATAATTATACCGTGTGAGCGTAGATGAGCGCACAGGTGTGTGTTCTGGGGTGTGTGTGATCCAGTTTAGTTGCATGGTTTTAGGTACGAATGCACGCACACTCATACGCACACACGCTTGTAGGCACGCTCGAACTAATGCACTAACCAACGTTCGTGCGCGCGCTGACACACACACACGCGCGCGCATGCCACGCACGCCCACGCACGCACACACGCACGCACGCACGCACGCACACACACACACACACACACACACACACACACAGAGAGAGAGAGAGAGAGAGAGAGAGAGAGAGAGAGAGAGAGAGAGAGAGAGAGAGAGACCATTGCATTCATTATGGTGTTACTGGTATTTTCTGCAAAAGCCCTACATATTTTGTACTTAGGTCAGTGTTAACATTGAGACGAGTAGTGGAGTAGTCGGTGCAGAATTCGTCCGATTAACTATATAAAGTGCTCTCTATTCACAGAACAACCCAAACACGTGTGTTAAGGTATAAGCATTATTTTTTACTTTGGTAAAATGGGACAGCCTGACTGTATCTCTCTGGGGAAGCTGTGAAACCGAGAGGACTGGCTGCAAAACCCGGATACTTTCACGCGACCGGACATGCAATAGTCTTGGGCTAGTTACTGGTCATGATCATGTGACTGGGTGTCAAGCCCTCCACGAGAGATAATTTTATATATTATATAGCTGCTGACATAGTATCTGCTAGATATGTTTAATGGTAGAAAGTTTCAAATGTAATGAGCTGGCGCAATGTGCGACAAAGTGTATCAAAATGTCTTCAGATATAACGAGATGAGTGTATATACGTGGTTCTTTGAGAAGATATGAAAAGCTCTATCAATCGAGGGGTTTGGCAGTCACTGTCCGTTTATATGTGTGGTCTGTCACTGTCAGTCTTTGTGCAGCCGGCTATTTTACTTCTAACTTCATAGTTGGCCTTAGAGCCAATCAGCGGCTCTACCCTATTCTTGAGTAAGACCGCCGCGATGGCAACATTGGCAAAGCGGACGAGGAGCTAAAAGTGCTGCCACCTCACGGAGTCTAGATAATAGATTTTAGAACTACCCCGATTCCCAAAACTCCTACTACAGCGCCACACCACGGACACTGGAAATTAAACGAATATTACTTCAGGTGGCGCCACATATTATTTCCTAGTATCACTTTTTTATTGAAATTACTTTTTTCGCATCTTTGCGAAACATTTCTCCGTGGACCATGTACACATTCATAAACGCGTACTGGTAAACGATGTGCATGCATGCAAAATTAATTTTTTTAAATTGCTACATCCGGGACATTACAAATTCAGCGTGTTGGTAACTTGGTCAGTTCAAGCAAGGGAAATTAGTTTTAGTGCAGGCCAAGTGGTTTTTGTCCGTACAGGTAATAACTAAAATGTGTTATCAGTAATGCAGCATATAACTTAACAATAACGAGGATGGCTTAAATCAACTAAGGATTCTAGTTGTAACTGCCCCTTGGATGACGGGTGAGATACTGCACCTAATTCGTGAGAGATCGGGCTTTTTCAAAATTCAGAAAGAATAAAGACGCCAGTTGCCAATTGGCACAGGAAATTCATTTATCATCGGAATCAGGTTCAATATAAGAAGAAACAGACCAAATCAGACTTCATTGCAAATAAGACTGATGAATTCAAACAACAACCTAGAAAATTATGGCAATTGCTAAAAAAGACTCGGAACTTCCAACTCATTGACACTGTAACTATAAGTAACAGTAAGCCAGGAAGCATTAGCATAGCCATAGATTTAAACATTGATAATAACAGATGTTTTGACAAATCAATAGTATCCGAACATTTTAACAACTACTTTACTAATGTAGACTCAACACTGGTTGACCAACTTCCACCAAGTAATGGTAAATATGAAAGCGAACATTTTCTAGATTTCTGCAGGTCACTGAGTGTAAACAGCAGTAGCTTCTGTTTTAGTGAAGTCAGTGAGAACAACATACTCAGTATTTTATATAAATTGAACTCTAGCAAGATAACTGGTTTGGACCTATTATCACCCAGATTCATTAAGGATGGTGCCAAGCTCATTGCTTCTCCTTTGACACATATTTTAAATTTATCATTGTCGACCGGCGAAATCCCAGTAAATCTTAAATCTGCAAAAGTGATGCCCATTTACAAAAAGAATAGTAAAATGGAAGCCGGTAATTACAGACTGATCTCGATTTTAAATACGATCTTAAAATTATTTGAAAGGATTGTTTATCAACAATTGAATACTTATCTCCAAACACATAATCTACTGGATGAACATCAGTCTGGCTTTAAATCCTCCTATTCTACCGAAACATGTTTAATATCACTCACTGACTTCCTAAAAACAGAAGCAAGATAAAGGTAAATACATAGGTATGGTGCTACTTGATCTTCAGAAAGCCTTTGATACGGTAAATCATAACATTATGCTTCAAAAACTCAAAGCAATAGGACTTCACAAATCTGCCATAGTTTGGTTTAAATCATATTTATGTGAACGACAACAATCAGTTGAAATTAATGAAACTATATCGAAACCTATGACTGTCACATGTGGTGTCCCTTCAAATATATATTAATGATATTTCCACGGCCGTTCGCTGCAAATTTCTTTTGTATGCTGATGATTCAGCTCTTTTAGTTTCGGGTAAAAACACCCAATTGATCCAAGAAAGTCTTTCTTCAGAGCTTGAGGCAGCCAGAGAGTGGTTAATTAATAACAAATTGTCCCTCCTGACCCTCCATCTAGGGAAAACCGAACCTATTCTTTTTGGATCAAAACGTAAACTTCATACCTGTAGTTCTATTCAGGTGAAATGTGCTGGCACCACACTGACATGCCAAATACATGTTAAATATCTAGGTATAGAGATAGATCAGTCTCTAACTGGAGAAAGAGTGGCTGATAAGATTATTTGTAAGTCAAATGCCAAATTAAAATTCTTGTATAGACAAACAAAAAAAGTCAACATGAAAACAAAAACACTTCTTACCTCAGCCTTAATACTATGTGTTTTTGACTATGCTTGTTCATCATGGTTCTCAGGTTTAAAAAAGAAATATAAATCTAGACTACAGTGTACCCAGAACAAGGTAAACCGGTTCCTTATAAATGCACCAGCTAGAACACACATCGGTTTGAGGGAGTTTAGGCTGGTGAATATATTACCAATTAAGCTATGGGTAAAACAATTAAAATTGAACCTTGTATACAATGTTATAAATGATAGAGCACCGAAGTATTTGTCCAATTTTATAAACGTATCATGCAAGCAGCACAGCATAAATACCAGATCAAGTTCTCTCTCGCTCTTCATGTACCGTATGTTAAATCTTTTGGTCAAACCTCATTTTACTACACATGTGTAATAGCATGGAATGGATTGCCACAACATATACAAAGTGTTCTGAACATCAGTCAATTTAAATGTCTAGTGAAACGGTTTTTTGTTCAGTTATCTTAATGATCAGGAAGCCAGCTCTTTTATTTATTTTTAATCGTAATTTATGACGTAATTTTTATTTATTATTATTTATTTGTATTATTTATTAGTATTATTTATTTTGTTGGTAAAAATTACATGATTTTATAAATGACCTATGGTGTTTCAAATCCGGAGATTTTTTTCCCCCTTTTTCTAATTGTATTTATCACATTTTATTGTTGTTTTAATATTGTTATATTGGTCATATTGTCTGTCATGTATTTGTCTGTATCTTATCTGTATATTTGTCTTGGACCACAATGGAAATAAGTGCTTGCACTTTTTGGTGTCATCCTTTTATTTAATGTACTTTGTATTTATATCTTATGTATATCTGTAGACTGTTTTACATTTTATATTAAATAAATCCAAACAACCCAACAAAAGGCGAAATAACGTATAGCATCGGTACTAACAATACAGTGAGTGAACAAAACGGTGACGTCCTTACGACGCTCTCTGTGTCCCTTTCCCTCGGCCTCGCGGCACCAAAGGCAGATTAACTTCTGTGACAATCGACGTGTTATTAACGAAGGACTGTAATAATCAGACTTTTATAAGAATTGTGTGAAGTGTAAACGTGAAATTACATATTTAAAATGTATACCAGTACATAAAATTGTAGACTATATAGTATTATAGTCAGACACTGTTCCAGTAGGCTGTACTGTGTCGATTAAAACCGAATAATGAAATTGAAAGTGGTTTGTTTTCCCAGTCTAGCTAACGAAATCTGAAATTACTTGATAAATATCATTTTCATTTCAGATATTGAATTTCCAGTACCAAGTGTTCCAATAAAGTATGCAATAAAGATGAAGCCTGACCAAGAACGTGTACGGAACCTTCTCACTGATACAGTTACCCTGTTGTGCAAGAATGGCCTGCAGTACCAGACAGAGCTGCGAGTTCAGGGTGTGCTGGGAATTACACTTGACAATAACGATGTGTTCATTGTTCACATCAATGAGAAGTTTGGTGATGCTATCGGTGGAGCATTGACAATACGCAACGATGAAGGTGATGCTGCCAAGACACTACTAGGTAGTACGAGAAAGTCACATGACGCCAGTCGGGGTGATGCACCAATAGCTGTGAACTCAAAAACTGGTGATGTGCATAGGCAGCGTCGGAGGTCACGTGACAGTTCAGCATCACCTGCCTTACCAGCCTTCAGTAGCCACCAACAGATGCTTCACCGACCAATCAAAAGACACATGTCTTCAAACAAAGAGGCCTCACCTAGTGACAATATAACAACACCTCAGAATTCCACTGCAAATGATACAGCTGGTTGTGAAGATACAATTGAAATGAAAGTGAAAACAGAAGAAGATGATGTGATCATTGTGGAAGAGAATCAGGACATGAATAGTGCATCACGACACATTCCATATAGGACTGACCAGAGTGCAATGCAGGAGTCGTATCCTAACCTCTCTCTCAGTGAACTTCAGGGAAGTTACCAACCTTTTGGAGAGATCCTAGGTGTAACAGACGGTTCAACAAACTCTGGTGCAGATGGCACGGCACCACCTGCTACAAAACGGCGCGCGACAACTGGCAACACACATGAATCTTTCGAAGGCTCATCTCAACTGGCACCAACATCTGATGCTGGTGGTCCATTCATAACAGGCATCATGCGAAATGAGACTATGACTGGGGAAGTTGCTCCACAGACCTCAACTGCTACCTCATGGGACCCATCACAAATACCAGACTTTGGTACGCTAACATCACGAGACAGCCAGATGATCTTAGACAGTACCCAAGGATGTTCAACATGGGACACATCGCAGCAATCACAAGTATCAGCAATGACAACACCAACTTCACACGCAGTACAGAATACCTCCGACCAATCTTCTGAATCAGTGAGTGGCATTATCTATTCTAGTGTAAATCTTTGTTAAGTGTTCCACTGTTCGCTGGAGTAGGTCCCCATTATTTGTTTGAATTCTCATGGGAAAAAACAGATTTGTGAAACGTAAAGCCAACTAACATCTTGTTTTTTTAATTGGGTGCTTTTAACAAATGAAATATGGGCAAGTGCACAAGTTGGCAAACCCTTTAAGCATGTTGATTTCATATGTATATTTGTTTCCATAATTGTTACAAACTATGGCATCCATTTTCCATCAAATGATCCATTATACTTAGTGGAAATAGATCGATGGAGCTTTGACGTCTCAACCATGTATTTGTAAGTGCACATATCTCATTGCAGAAGGTTCCTTTTACAAGCTTAACTTGTGACATGGAAATGGGATAATGTTTTTAGTGTTAAGCTGTGAAGGAAACATGCATACTATTTTATGCATGTCATATGTCCTGGTATAGTTCAGTGCCTGTAATAATTGGACCCCCAAAATGGTGACTTGGGTAACGCCAATAGGGGGCTGCAAACTTGGAGACAGGTCTATGTATTTTAGGATGCCGACTTGCTTTAGTTTATCATAGAAAGGTCATCATATATTGTTAAAAATGAAAACTGTTGAAATGTACTAGACACGCCATAATGAGTTTGATGTCCTCAAACATTACAAGTGCAACCATCTAGGGTTTGACAGTAGGTTTTTATCCATTGGTCCACCCACAAGAAATCCACAGAGGGTTGCCATGAGCGATGTCATATGGACCTTTGTGAATGGGGTATTCCATGTCAAATCAATCAAGAATTTTCATGACTACTATGTTGATGAAAGTTGATGTGTTGTTTTACGATCACGAGTCTGTTTCCCACAAAAGTTTAGGTCTATCTGACCTTCACATCCAAAGATAGAGATCATAAAACTTTGACCCGACCTAGATACAGTGTACATGACAACCTTCTTAACTGAGGGATCTACATGTGTGATATTGGTGTCATTTTAAAGCTACACCTGTATTACTATTAGAATTGTCTGCATATTTAGACAATACACCAACATTTGTAAAACATATTTAAAGAAACTGGTTTGACCTGTCCTAGCAAAAAACATGTAACCTCCAATTTTGTAGATTTTTTATATTGAAACACATATAGCAAGAATCAGTAGACATTTTATCGTATGCAGTTGAATACTTTAAGGGGTTATGAATGAAAAAAATTCTTATGCCACATTAATGTAAAAATATAGGCAATAAGTACAGTTATGGCGGCTAATATCCTAGAATTGTTTTCTTATCGCCATTACTATCCACACATTTATATCATTATGTACATGTGCTGGTGTACTTAATATATATGTATGTATATACACGTGTGTGTATGTGCATGCATGCGTGCATGCATGTTGCACATGTGACATGGTAACATGGGTGATCGAGACACTCGCAAATGTGGTTTAAAAGGTGAAACTTTACATAGTCACTAAGTCACAAGTTCATCTAAAATTAATAATTTCTTATGAGACAACATTGAATATATACATAAATATTATTCGGACATTTTGGTTGATGTTTTATAAACAAATGTTGCACAGTGATTAGTTATACTTCTATGCCAGGTTTGTAATTAACCAAAAAAATTAATGTTTGTAAAATCTTTCATCTTGCCCTAGCCGTGCCAGTAGATTTGAAATTCTTTCACAAGAACATAGACCATTTATTTTGTACAATCTACAACCATTCTACAAACACATCAGCTTAAATGTGTTGCTTTAAATTTAGTTTAAAGATTTATAGTCTGCAATGCTTGCTTTGATATTTGTTTGGATATTGACAGAATTATATATCTGAAATATTTTTTTTACTGTTTTACAGGTCAAGTATTTTTATTGGTTAAGTTTTGGAAGTTTTATGTGTTATGAAGTTGCCAACTGCCACTATATATCGTTCAGAAATTGGATTGACCATTGCGAAAGTGAGAGTAAGTTATCTGAATACTGTTGTGATTATATTATTGCAATGTCTATATACAGGCCTTGACATTAAGCTTTTGTATCCACTGGCCCAGGGGGCCAGTAGATTTGAAAAGTTACTGGCCCCCCAAAAAAGTTACTGGCCCAAATATTGTAAAGAAAATATGCTGCTACCGATTTGCCCATTGCTTTAGAAGACCAAGTTTCGACAGGAGTGACATCATGGAGATTTTCTGAAGCTCTTATGTTGCATGTTTTTTTAAATGTTAATGTTTTAGGTGGCAACAATAAACATAGAAAACTCGACATTAAATGAAATCTTTTAGTCGTGGTCTCAGTCTGCTAATATAAAATCTGAGGCAACTTTCACACTATACAATTTTAGCACATTTAGTTATAAACTATTACATGGATTACTACATATTTCGAGAAATTAAATATCAACCTTAATGACTACATTCAACGTCTCCTGTCAGTGTTGTGTCTCTTCTATATATCACATAATAAAGGCAGTTTAAATTCAAAAAATAATATAACAATTTTTTTTTAAAGTACAATATTTTTATTAAAGCCTGCACTGTAGGCCATTTTATGAGCTGGGACATTATAAAAACAATTTTTTTTTCATATTTAATATTAACAATTGATTTACTCGTTTTACACAATTGCATCGAGACTAAAGCAAAGTCGGCACAGTCGAATTCATGACTGACTGTTTTGACAGGTATACAGGGGGCTTAGGGCTTGGGGCTTGAAACTATAGCTGTCTGTCATAAAAAACATTTCTTAGTTTTGGTTGAGCCTGAAAACTTACTGCAGAATCAGGCATACGTGATACCATGATAAATTAGCATTAGAACGCAGATAACCCGTGCCCCAGTTAAGTGCCCCAGTTAATGACAGTCTAGCCTATGACTATGACGTAAACATCGCGTCTGTGTGCAAGGCCGAGAGCCCACGTGCGCCGGTGACAGTGTGAACGCTGTCCAAAACACTTGCCCTCTTTCTTCCAAGATTGTATTACAAAATCCACTGCTGCAGGAATGGTCTTTTACAACCCTGTCAAACGTTTGAATGACAGTATAAAAAATTGCATAGATGCCTTTCCATTACAGAATGTGCACTAGCATTTTATCATTCAGGCAGATAACAATGACATCGCCTACCACCCATAGCCAACGGCAACCTGTAACACGATCGTTGATTGGGTGAATTCCCGCCATTCGCCAATCATGCGGGTGTTTACAAAATATGACTTCCACAGTGCATGGACGTCGTTGTGTACGCACAACAACATTTTAGACACAGTTGTGTAATAAGTTATAGATAAAATGTAACAAAATGAACGTTAATAAATAGAATAATATTATTAAGGTAGTTCTATGTTTCTGTGAAAGGTCAGGTTACGGAAACGTCGACGGTGGTCAGTAGGGGATTGAAACCACTGGCCCACCAGGCCAATATAAAACCGGTGGCCCGAACTGGCCCGACAGCTTTAAAATAGGCATTGGGCCAGTGCCAATGTTGAACCCTGATATATATGTTACTGCAAACATTATTTGGGACTGTCCAATGTGCCATGTAAACTAAGTTAGGTTCAACTTTACTGGAAGTTGGAACTTGTGAATTATGAAAGAAACATGCACATAAAGATTATTTGGTATGTTTAATGTACATACAGTACAATGTACAGTCCATGTACATGTTGTACATGACTGTCTGTTTTGTTGTAATGGTGGTGATATTCATCCACGATGAGCCACATAATGGCATTTATGCACGATAAAATGAGGTATGTAAAGCATTTTTGCCAGATATTTTCAGTGACAAAATAGCATCCAGTAGTTCTGAAAGAATGATTTATTCCACTGTTTACAGAGTGTTTGAAGTGTGTATGTTTTAGTCATCTAGTCACAATTGATAACTAATTAGCAAGACTGCCCATCCTCTAGATGGTGCCATACAATACTAGTAGTACTATTGTTTACTAGGGCTCAAAGTTGTGACTAATTCGTGAAGGTGTTTAAAAAAGTAAAAAATGTGCATCCCAGGTACTCATTTCGCAGGTGAAGTTCACTACATCCCAACACTGTATGAGAAACAGATACAATTTCATTTTAGTCTGTCAACTGTAATGAGGGTGTTATTGTAGCTTAAATTATAACTCAGGATACTCTCAACAAGTGCTTTTTTTGGTATACATGTGCTTTGCTAGTTCAGTTAATGCAACTTAACAGAAAATTTTAAATACAGTTTGGAAATTTTAATTTGCCTCCAGAGGGTACTGAGTGCTGCAGAACGACAGCGCAGAAGACGAGAGAAGCTGAAGACAGATCCTGTAAAGCGAGCAGAGGTGTTAAGAAAAGCCAGAGAACGGTGGCATGCGAGAAAACATACGTACCGGGCGTACCAGCACAGGTATACATGAAAGACAGTGCATTCGCTGACTGACACAAGGAGAACAATGAAACGCCTGTCGGCTGTCGCTGGGAGTGGTACAAAAACCTGTGTGATTATCATGTGTTGCAAAAGTGTTGGCCAATACAACTCCAAGATCTGAATCGCCGACACAGTATCTCGCTGGACCATTGCTCAGTGCCTACCAAGCAAATGAAAAGACACAGGGTTGCTCACCCTTGTAAAAATTAATAATCTTTTGGGATTTGGAGTCATGCAGAGCACAACTGAAATATAACACTGTGTAAATGTAGTGTTTTGTCTGAGGTACATATTGGTCTTGAAACTCTTGATTTGTATTTATTACTATAATGGTTCTTTATACCTCCAGAACAATGCCTTAAGGCTTATGCCTCAATCTGTGTTCCATATGATGAAGTTCTGCAATAATTTGTACCTTTGGAGCTACGTGTTACGATAGTCTACTGGTACTGTAGTTGTTGTGTGTGAAAACTGCTGCTTAGACATATAGAGGTCTTGACTTGTGTTACCCGAATACAGCAAAAGCAGTCACACTCTAAGTGAGGGGATTTGAAATACTTTTCAAGGGACCCTTAAAAACTACCAGTCTCATTACGAAAATAATTACACTTACAATTACATTCCTGTAATTATAAAAAATACACAAAAAGTAAGCTAAATGTCGCCATCTCTATCAATATATATTACATTGTTATACCAGTGGTTCTTAACTGACATCTGGTGTCAATTGTCCATGCTGCTTGAATCTGATATAGGTAGATCATATTCAGGCGGACACTGCCGAACATGCATGATGCTGACACTTGTTGAAAATAGGTGCCATTTTCGATCCACTTTGTGTCAGATGTAGGGTCAGGTATACATTGAAACATATTTAAATATAAATACTCTTGAGGGATTCAAGGGTATTTATATTTGATCAAATTACAAATATGTTTAAATGCAAAAGTATTTAAATATAAATACACTGAAAGTATTTCAAATACCTTTTCAAATACGTTTCATTTTCAGGATATATTACTATATATAGGTAAACAAAAAGCAAATCATATATCGAGACATCTAGTTTATAGGCATAATTAATGGTTTGCTCATATGAGGCAGACCAGTGCTAGGGAGTCTTGTTATTGCTAACTCCATCTCAGTGCAACTGACTCAGAAACCTCTATCCACAGAGGTAAAGGCCATAATCTGTTGTTTGTTAAGTTAAGCCAAGAGGTCCATGATATAATGCCAATGTTGCCCTCGGAAGAGATTATGCTAATGACTGTGCTCGAATGTTGTGAGGAAGTGTGATAGCTCAACTTGAAAGACAGCCAGGAGAAAGGCAATATTGACCTATGGTCACCCAGGTGCTAATCCAAGCCAAAGGGTCTGAGCAAACACAAGTTGTGGTCACTGCCAGGGCCCGCCCCATGGAAGACACCTGCTGTCAAGTGTCTTCTTATGTAATTAGCACTGTTGGGTGAAAGACATTAACTTTGCAATCAGTGGGTATTTTGAAGGTTGAAAACAATTAGTTTGATGAAAGGTGATTTGCAGTTAAGGTACATAATTGGTTTTGACAGTCATTACAGAAATTTTGATACTGGCAATGTATTTGAAAGTGTCTGAATATGTCAAATACTTTAGGAAAGTATTTAAATAAAGATACAAATAATTTTCATTCCTGAATGTCAAATACAATTAGAAATACTTTTTGAAAGTATTTAAATTAGTACTGGTTCGATACCAGGTTTTGTTCGATACCTGAATTTTTTTCGATACTCGATACTTACGTTGTACATCTAATATTCACATAGAACACAGTTCCCAGTAGAAGCACAGTATGCAACAGAGGTAGTGCTGGTTCGATACCAGAATTCTTTTATATTGATCGATATTTTGCTCGTTCGATACCAGAATTCTTCGATATCAATCGATACCAGATATTTATTCAATACTCGAAATGTATCTTGTAAGTCTAATTCAGTACAGTAGAGATTTCCAAGAAACACACTATCCACTTAGAGTAATGCCACAGAAACACACACAATTTTTCACTTGTAGGGAAATATGTGATAATTTTAGTCATGCAAACAATGATTAATATGCAATTTTCATTTTATTTAAGTAATCAAACAACAGTTGCAATATAATTGATTACTGTTGTAAAGCTAAAAAGTAATTGTAATATAATATTAAAACAATAAAGACAACTGCAATAAAATACCTAGTGACAAATACATTAATTAATTGCACTGAATTATTTTAAATTAATAACAGTACTTCACCCCAGTTGTTTGCAAATACACTATAAAGCAGCTTAATTTCAAGTCAACGTGTCCTCTAAAGTTACCATCAACAAGTACAGCTGAACCATAACATACAAATAATATGTTATTGTTAAGCACACACGTCTATCACTTATAACTTAGTGCCAGCACAGCTGAACATCACTGTTATAACTGTTTTTTATGAATTGTATCATAAAG
The DNA here is from genome assembly GCA_025642075.2 of Ridgeia piscesae. Taxonomy (NCBI): domain Eukaryota; kingdom Metazoa; phylum Annelida; class Polychaeta; order Sabellida; family Siboglinidae; genus Ridgeia; species Ridgeia piscesae. Next base: position 95,678 of record JAODUO010001656.1, on the reverse strand, counting down.
ATAATTGTGATTTAACATCAAAACTGTATAGACGATTACAATAAAAGAACACTAATTTATAGTAATTAATAATAGAAAAAATATTAATTAAAATTACAATTGTACTTCCCAGTTCACAGTAATATTTTTGAATATAAAACTTAAATTACCACGTTATGTACACATAACAAGCCCCATAATGATTTTGTAATTCTTTTCAAGGACAGGTCGGTTTCTTCTTCTACCTCTGCCTCTGCCAGTGATGAACCTGTTTGGCCAGTGCCAATAACTGTAGATGCAATAAACGTATCGTCATCGTCAATCAGTCACATCGTGTATGTCACTTCTTGATGCTGTGGCCGCAGTAGTAGATTCGGCAATCGATGGCGATTCAGTTCGACTGTAACGGTTCCACTGCTTGCGCGTAGTCGAATATTTCGATAGAACACGTTCTCGGACTCGAGTCGTTGGCGTTGCGACGTTGTCCACGATGAGTCGATGATGATGTCAACGTGTCCTTCGATGAAAGTTGATCAACACGTTTTGACATTTCTTGAATGGTGGACAGTGACTTGTTTCATCAAATTCGATGTATTTCCCCCGTAATCTTTGGGGCGCTTTTGGCATAGCAGACACTCTTTGTTGGAAAACAGCCAAATTAACGATGAATATTGCGACTTGTTGTTGTTTGTCTTTTTTGAGTATACGGCAAACGGTGGCGCAACCAAACAGCAAATCAGCGCCACCAAACGGAACCCGGATAAACAAACCTTGTGCATCGCGCTCGAATAATTATTTATATTAATAATATTATTATTAAATTAGTTTCATTAATACTAGTGCGTGCAATAAACACTCTATAAAAATGCTATAGGATGTGTGTTTTTGTACGCGTACCCGTAAGTAAAGTAGGGAGACAGATGGCATGGTAGTGCCACCAAACTAGAGAGTCACGAACTTTCGTTTGGATAACCGAGGCTATGCGAAGTATGACCTAGGCTAAGATCGCGCACAGAAAACAGTTATTATACAGACTAATTCTACAATAAACTTTTAGAAAACAATTCACATTTGATTTTATATAATGTTTTAAACAACCACGTCTAAATCAAGTTAGGCAGCGAAGCGCTGTAGTCAGTAGTGGTAGCTCCCATAAACAACGACGTCATTGACAACGATGTTGCGCCTTCGCATCGACGTTTTGGGCGTTCGATACCAAAAATATCGAAGTATCGCGATACCACTAAGTATCCGTATCGAACTTTTGCAAGTATCGCGATTCTTCGATATATCGAATATCGAACCAGCACTAATTTAAATACTTTAAAATACAAATGTTTTTCACACCATGCCTGCTTCGTGTAGAAGTATCAAAGTATCCTTTCACAGATACCTACCTGTCACTCCAGTCAGCATGTCCATAGACATGTGTCTGTCAAAAGATCAATCTCCTCCATACCTGACGTGCAACAACATACTTAGTGTCGCTTTGTAGAGAAGACAGTCTGGTGACTGCCGGCTTTTGAATATTACCAATGTGGGGCTAAACAATGCTGCCACCTCATGGATACTAGTTAATCCTGCCGTAATTCATGTTTTATAAACAACTGCAAATTTGTATTTCTATTTATTTTGTGCTAGCATAAGTTTCATTTTTAATAGTTTTTATAAAGTATCGTTATTTAATTTGTTATTTCAAATTCGGCCTGAGACCTAATCAGCGTCTCTACCTTAATCTGGGGTAAGGCCCCCTGACAGTTACAACAGCAGCATACTATCTATCAGGCTACAGCATACTATCTCTCGAATGTTGTCAAAATTGTAGTCTTCCCAACATCATCAGCAGTGGTTGCTTTTGATTTTAACAGAGTGTCATCTTTCTATGTTGACAATCCAAGGAAAGGTGCTGACTGGGTGGTTTCTCGGTACTCAATTACCAAGTTTAACCAATGAGTTTAACACTTTTTGTTTAGACACCATCATTTATGTTATGTTATTTTGCATTACCTGGCTTGTTCAGCACACATGGTTGAGAATATCATGCCACAAAAGATCTGCTCATATATTTATGTGGTTCTAACATTGGTTAAGTTCTCTCAGTACACGTTGCAGTTTCTTACAGTTAAAATGGAATGTTGAAGGTCAGTGGAACATGTTACGGACAGCAGCTGAACATGTTTTGTAGGGTATGAACATGATCCTGCAACATGGACATCAGTTTAAACTTTAGCCCCTTACTACTATGAAAACTAAGCATACACACAAAAAACTCATGAAAAAACCCTAACAGTATTATTAACATTGGCTGCAGTGTATTTATTTATTATAATATTCATGCCCCTCATATATTTTCTGACCGGCTGACCATATTTTTTTGTTTTTGCCAGGTGGTCACTGGTGGTCCTGCTAGCCGTATCTCCACAGGACATGCTTACAAGAGTGGATCGTGTGCAAAGCTAAATGTTGAAATGACAGAAACTATTGTCCTCAGTGTTTCTGAACAGTCACAGGGTCATTTGCGAAGCGACAAAGACGCTCCACTAGGTTTCCACAAATGTTCCCACTGTGGAATTGTGTTTAGCAAGAAATGTGACTTGTCACGACACGTTAAGAATAGACACCCAGCCGGGGGTTTTCCGTGCGTGCAGTGTCACATGAAATTTGCAAAGAAAGGTGGGCTGAGACAGCACGTGAAGTACGTACATGAGAAACAGTGCAGGTACCGATGTGATTCGTGTGGCAAGGGCTACTACCATCGCTCCAACTACTACGATCATATCGCAACTCACACTGGTGTCAAGCGAAACGTCTGTTACATTTGTCACAGATCGTTCACATTCAAACAAGGCTTGAAAGCACACATCATACGAATTCACCCAGACACGATTGTACCTGTGTAGTTGTTTCACCATGTGGAGCAGGCTGAGTGTAGGTAAATAAGTCAAAGGTCTACCATCAGCTGCATTTCTGCAACAAATGTGGGAATCTCATTCATGCGTTTGCAGTGTTGAAGCAACTTGTTTTTAGCATCAGTGTTTTACTCCATCACCACTGTTACTGTGTGGGGCTTCAGGATAGTATTACAATCCAAAGTTGCTGCTAATGTCAATCTTCATGAACGTAATAATTACGTTCACTTACAAAGTGGCTCTACTGGTGATTTATTCTCTTATGATACAAGATGGTGACATAGTTATCTATGTAACTCTTTTGTGAAGTCACACAGCCATTCCTGGGAATAATTACATGAACTGGCACCACTTAATCTTCTTCATCAAAAAATGTAAATAATAGTCAGATACAACAGCTTTTCACAATATAATAGTTGCCAAGACATGAGGTGCTTGCTTCCCTGGCTGTTAGATGTGGACAATTCTCCAATTATTGCTTAGTGAACATTTTGTATATACAGTAGTTTCATTTTTTCACTGTGATTAATGCAAGATAAGAATCTTTCTAAATGGTTATGCTATTATTATTATTATGTGAGAATCTCACAGTAGTTCACTGTGTGATTACTACAGCCATTAGCAAAATAATCATTTACTAGATTATAGGCAGCAGAATTGTAATTAGAACCTTCAGTGTTTAGAGTGGGGTAGCTTTAATACCCAGTATCTGATTGTTTTAATTTTTGATGAACACCATCGGGGTAACAACTGCAGTTCTGAAACCATTATCATCTCATAGTTTGTTCCAGAACTCTGACAGCACGCTGTTATTTTGCAATGTTATGTCCTAGTTCGAAAGAAAACTTACAACTGATATATGCCACAATAAACATTAATTAGTTTCATTAATAATTAAGGTTCCTGAATATCCCGTATGAATTTGCGCATGTTTTATTAGAGTTGTCGTGTTTTCCTGTGATTTGATTTCCAGCAAATTTAATTTCTGTGACATTTTCCTGTTAGGGTGTTGTTTTACCTGCACTAGGTGATCATCCATTCTTATTAAGATTACCTTGAATACAAGGGTACTTGGTTCACATCCACTGTAAAATCTACATAACTGTTTCGCACGCAGCAGTGTTTGAAGCAGTAGTTATCGAGCTGACTACGTATCGCTAAGACTGTAATTTCTATCTTTGCCAGGTGTGCACTGCCACTGGTGGTCCTACTAGCAACAGTTTCTCACCTGGACTGAGTGGAAGCCTAGCTACTAATGTAGGCACACATCACCCTTCTGTTGCTGAAGCCAACCGCAGGAGCTGGCAGCAAACCCACGAACTTATCCCGCAAACTTTACCCACGTGTACCGAGTGTAAAATGCAATTTAGCGGGGAGCGCCAGTTAACATGGCACGTTAGAGCGTTGCACGGAGGTAAGCTTTTGCCGTGTCCTCAGTGTAGCCGTGCGTTCAGACACCAAAAGGGATTGCAAGAACACGTGAAACGTGTACATCAGAACCTGCCGAATTATCAGTGTCAAGTCTGTAGAAAAGGCTTCACTGTTCGGTCACACTTCTTCGACCATGTTGCTGCTCACACTGGCACCAAGCGAAATGTCTGTAGCATATGCCAGGCTCAGTTTACTTTCAAGCGTGGTTTGAAAGCTCACCTTAATCGATTTCATCCACCTGAGGTGGAAAATAGAGATGCAGCATTTTAAGTTTACCATTTCTAGTTGTTTAGCAGTTAAGTACTTAAATATGCATGTAAAGCATGCAAGTGCTGTTTTATCAGTTAATTATATTACCTGTTTATGAACAGTGTATAGTTAAATTACCATGTAATAAAGATAAGTAATGGTTGTTTTATAGATGCCTACGTGTCTTTCTTTTTATGTTTTATGCCCAGTAGCCTCCCAATAAACCAAGCATTGCTCAAACTCTTAGCTGAATATTGGGTAGTCAGTCAATTCTACAGCATTGTATAGTCAGCACTCAGCAGTCAGGTGCCAAATTTGGTGGTGTATGTATGAAAAACTTTAAAAACAGTGTTCAAAACAAAACTGAAAGTTTGTTTATCTGTCAAATCTTAAATTTAGTGTAAAGTTCACTACATGTCACACCTTCAGCTTTGTAAAGTTTGACTCAAAGGCTCTGGCTTTTGTGCCAGAAGTAATTTGTAACACTTCATGTACCAGTAGTTGGTGTCTGCTGATGTTTTTCCAACACAAAACGTATTACAAGTTAGCGTTGTGCAGGTCCTATGCATGTCATGTGTCGGGCTATTGTTGCATAATGCAGTAGAATCATAATGCTTTATACAATAGGGAATTTGGTTAGTTGATGGGTCATTCAATGAACGATTACTTGTGAATGCCCAGTTCTGAGAAAAAAAGATGATCAGTATACGGTTGCAGCTTCTCAGCCGAGAATTGGCTGAGCAGTAATTTATAACGGGAAGTCTTTGTCTAGAACATGGGAAACTTAAACATCAAAGGATATTGCAGTTAACTCTTCTCACCTCAGCATTATTGCCAATCAATTTTGTTTTAAAACTGAATGTATTGTTTGCAATTTGAACGTGTTGCTGGCAGAATGTTTCAAATTGAGGATATTGTTCTGAGCTTAGAACAGTAACTAAGCACAAATTGGCAGGCAGTAAATCTTCAACATGTATAGGTTTTATTTTTTCCATTTTATATTACGTTCATACATGTTGTAATGATAAGAACGTAATATTAAATGAAAAATAAAACCCAGGAGCTGGCTCCCTCGCTTCAAAATACAATTAATTTGTGACTTTATTTAGACGACTTTCCTCTCATTTTATTTCAACCCACCTAGATTCTATCTGCATGTACCACATACAGTGTAGAGCGCAATGGCTCAGGGGCAGAGCTTTGGACTCTCAACTAAGAGAACCCGGGTTCAAATCTTTCACTCTACATTGCTCAAGTTCACTCAGCAGTATAAACGAGTACCTTGACAATGGCGACTATGTGTACAAGCAGCCTTCGCGCATTAATTGTAGCGTATGGCTGGATGCTTCCCAGAGAAGTTGAGGTGGTGTTTGATTGAACAGGTCTGCCGGGGAAGTAAAGTGTAAAAGTCCTAAGGACTGGCTACTGTGCTATATAAGAACTTGCCTTACTTACTTTACATACCTAGTTGTGCTGGCAGTTGGATACTGAACATTACTGACGTACACAATCTATATTGGTTCTCCATTTTCCGCAGTGACAGTTGTGAATTATTTGTTTGTAATTGTTCTATTGCGAAAGAAACGATAGGTACGTATACAAAACAAATTTCTAATAACACAACTTAAATAACTCGACTCACATCAATGTTTCGACTGCCTTTGGCAGCCTTCATCAGACACCTGATCTTGCTTTGCTCACCAGATGGCATGGTGAGCAGCTTGTCCCACATCTGTCCCAGTCAATAGCTCCCTTTCTCTATTTATTGTAGACGGCGAGGGGGAGTGTTTCTGATTCAGATCACATCCATGATCCATCTCATACACCTGTCTGTTTCGTAACAACTACCCATCCACTCTCCCAGTATGTGACACCGGTTTGCCCGTCTGCGTGGTCAGTTTTCACTGACTTGTGTTTCCTTTTCCAGCAAGTGATAAGCCTGGTTATTATCGCTCTGACTTCCATCTTGTGTGCTTCCTGTCTCGCGTACTTCCCGTTTCTGCTATGTTTGTCTAGTTGCAGGTCTTGAATGCAGTAATGATTGTACATGTATTCTGGCTGCTAAAATAATTACATTCCCAGGTTGACGTCCAATAGTGTACTGGAAAAAACATGTACAAAAAACACTTCACAGTTCACACATCATTGCCTGAATATTTACCACTACGAACTTATCATATTGTATCTCATTTGCATATCCATCCTGTCACAGTAATAGGGCTTTGTAATGTCATCAGTGAGAAGTTATACTTAATATATAACTCAGTAATAACTGGTGTCCAGTTAAATAAGAACAAAGACAGATTAATTTTAAGTGGTGTCTAAAAAACATACATAATTATGTTTCTTTACAAAATAATTATAATTTGTTGACGATTTGTGTGTGTCTGAAAGCGTACGTTGATCAAATATGTACAGTACTATATGAATAAAAAAATGCAGTTTCCAACGAACTGACCATAGCCTTTCTGTCTTTGCCAGGTGTACTCTCGTGGTCGTGCTGACCCTACTGGACAGTCAGGCAGAAACTGGGCCACTGGTCAGCAAACATATGAACATGCAAAACATAAGTGTCCCGATTGCAATGAATCATTTCATATAACGTCCGAGTTTAATAAACACGTTAAAGCAAAACACGCAAACAGGTGCTTCAAATGCCCGCAGTGCCCGTGTACGTATCTCACCAAGTTTGGGCTCACGGAACACGTGAAGCACAAACACGAAAACCGCGTGAGGTATCGGTGTGAGACATGTGGAAAAGGCTACACGATTCGTTCCCATTACTATGATCACCTCACCGTTCATACGGGCGATAAGCAAAACGTCTGCCACATTTGTCAGAAGAGATTTACCTACAGGTGCAGTTTAAGATCGCACATGGTATATTATCATTCCACCTAGAGCCTTATGTATGTTGCTGTCGGTAGCTGTTTGAACCACGGACGTAGTTGACTGTTTAGAAGTCAGAACCTTGCTGTTGCATCGCTGTGGATTGTTGTGGTGCGACAGAATAACAGGAAAATGTATTCCTGTCTACTAGGATAGTTTCAGCATGGCTGCAGTTGTTTAATAACGGTTTCAATGTTATGTTCAATGTCCACATATTCAAGTTGCAAAGAATATGACAACATATTCAATAGCACACTGTGTACTTGATTAATCCCACGGTTGGTGTGTTTGTATTATGAATATGATGAGAACTATTGAAGATCTTAAGTGTACTGGATACCTCTTCGGTATGGCATGTACTTACTGCGGAATCATTTGGTCAGAGTAGAAATTTACAGAAATATTCCTTCTTTGTTTGTTGTAATATATCTGTGAATGATTGCATTAAAATGCATGATTAAATAGGCATCTTTTTCTTGGAATTACTAATAAATTTAATGAAATATTATGGTACTAGTGGAAATACATGCAGGTTTTAGTTAGTTATTTTATGACGTTGCTATATAGTATATCTTTCTAATTGATGTGTATGTTTATTATGAATCATATTATCCAGATTTTGTGGAGAAAAAACAACAGCATGTGACACGTGTTTCATGGTGTTGGTCTTGCTGAGAAAATGACCTAATAAAGGTTGTCATTTAGAGCTGTACAGGGTATGACATTTTAAATTATGGCTTTGTACTGAGATTTGTTTTCAACACTGTGAATGCTTTCTGCAAAGATCCGTGAACCATCTAGCAATCAGATGGGCATGAATTATGCGACATTGGATAAATATATGAAATATGCATAACATTGCAAATTCTTACAGGAACAACAATTCCCCAAAATGAGACCTTTGTCATATGTTAGGTGCTGATATTTTATCAAGCTGCCCCCGGAATAGTCCTATACTGATGAAAGGGTATTTTTCCTAGTGATGCAATACATGCAAATGTATCCTAGTTATATTTTAGTTTGATTATATCGTAATTATTTTATTTGAAGTTTGATTGGTTTTATGAGTAATGTTTTGATTAGTGATTGAGTGGTTGCAATATGCATTCATGATAGTTGCAACAATAAAAAGTATGTGATTATGTATTCATTGGTGTTGCACATGTTTGGAAGTGTACATTTGATCAAATACAATTACAGATATAATGTAACATATTATGTTAAGTACAAGTCCAGGCGTATTTCAATTGAAATCAGCAATAATATGTTATTCAGGAGACTTAATTATTTGTGCAACACAATTTTACTGATAATATTGATTGTGGTTATAATCAGACATTGACATTTGACAGTCACTCTTTTACATTACACAAACAAATATAGCATTATGATTTGTTTTACATTCTAAATTTCTGCAGTTATATCCTTGAAATATATTTGACATCCTGTATATTGGCAAATGTAGTAATTTACCCAAGTAACAAGGCAACTTGTTTAAAGAAGGGAAACAAAAGGCTACTTTGTGTACTTAATACTACTTATGGCATCATTCTGCGTGCGCCTATTTATTCGTTTAATACTATCACTATGCAGAAGAAATCTAAATTTGAATGACTAATTTTAAAGCCTAGATCACTCTAAGGCCTAAACATTTGTAAATTTTAAGTTTCCATTTTTAAAATGTTCTATAGCTTGTCCTCTAATTTTGATAGACGAATATTTTCACTAAACACAAGAAATTTGTAGTTGACTGGTCTGTTGCTATAATTTGGCATTGACGTATGTTCGGGTAAAGAGATAATGCACAAGGATTTTTTATTTGATTTCTAAGAGCACCTCTGGGCCACCCACAAAAGCTAAATGTTCACATTTGCCTGGTGCGTTTTGCCTATGTATATTGTATGGTTCCAGCTGTCTACTGTTGGCCTGTATTTCTCTGTATAGATATAGTTCTGCCCTCAAGTAAATCTGAAATTGCGATGACACGGCCAAAATGTGAAAAAGCAGCATTTGAATTACTTTACCTAGGGTTTGCCTTAAAACAGGCCCTTTTATGAGTTTTCCCGGGGGGGAAAATTTGGGAAAGGCTTACCCTTTTCCCCTTAAAATTCCCCCCAGTAAAAAAGCAGAATTTTTGGGTGCCATAAAAATTTCACCCCCCAAACCCCCCCCCAAACAACAGCCATGGGAATAACCCGAACCCGAGAAAGGCAGGGGCAAAATTTGTGCGCCTCAGCGACGACAATTTTCCAAAAGCACCACAGAATGTTGGGTGACGTGGTGAAAACAATGTCCAACTCACACGCCACACACACCCTCCCTTCTTCCGACGTGAGGATTCGCCGCGAGCGCCAGAAGGCGGACTGGTGAGCAAGCTTCGGCGGTTTTCAGCCTCTCAGAATGATATCTTTTCCTTGTCAGAAGATGCAACATATTCTTTGGTTTGAATCCGCCAGCTTCTATGTTCTTTCGATTCATAAGTTACATTTTTGCTTGCCATTCCATGTATCATGCAGACGTAACGTGTTCACAAGTTACAGCTACAAAACAAATTGAAACTGAAAGATACACATCTCACAGTATAAAAAACACTCGTACAGTGGAAGTTATCATAATCAGCTGAGAACGTATCGTTACAGATGCTAACAAATGATGGTCGAAATGTATGAGCTTCTTAAAGGGACCCAAACATGCTATGCACGTGAAAGAGTTAATAAAAACAAACTATTTTGAACGGTAATCAAATTTTTAACGTCAGTGGTTTATTAATAAAAAAAAATTGAACACCTTTTAAATTCGTTAGTCGCGCCATTTTGACTGATGTGTGACGTCGGCAAATGCTTGACTCATTGAGCTCAGAGCGGGCAACTCTGTATTTAAAATTCCGTTAAAATAATCCCCAAAGGTTTGGATGTTTACATCCGCTTTTTCCCCGGGCGGTAAAGGGAAATATTTTGGGTTCAGAAAACCCAAATTTTTGGGTTGCAACGAAAAGGGGCCAAAACATTTTCAAGATAGAACTGAACGCCCTGGTAAACAAGACCCGCCGGAACCCGGGCAGAGGCGAGTAACAAGCCGAGGCGACATTGACAAGTGGTCGAAACCCTGAAACTTCGAAACACTGACAGGTATTTTGATGGCCTCGCATTCGATCCCGGGATTCGGCGAGTTTTTTTTAGTCACAGCCATGCCATGTATTATTCTCCAAATCAGTGGTGTAGTGTCGGATATGTTATACACAACGTGAGGTTTCCCAATTTGAAACAAATATCATATGGGGTCATGGCTTTTGCGATTTATGTCAGCCCCCACACAGAGTGACAGGCTCGGTCCTTCGCCCTGGGCCTTTAAAACTGTTTTCGGGAATCAATTTCCAAATTGTCCACAACTGTGACAAAAATGCAGATTAATTGTTGTTTTTCAAATACGGGAACATTATTATATTTAACAGTAGCGATTGTGGCATGCTTTTGTATTATTGATATAGCATGACATGTGCGGCTATGAAACAGATGTGTGTCAATCATAGATATAAATAAAAAACCCCCATAGATAAACCTTGCCTAGGGGAAAAGATTTTTCAACATGTGGTGTCAATATTGATTGTTCTTTTAATAGGCGTGGTATTTTTAAAAAAGGGAAATTTTGGGAAACATAATTCTGGAGGGCTAAAAAAAAAAAGAAAATCACCACCCTTGTTCTTTATGAAATCGACTTCATGCTGAATAATAGTTGTTTTTTAGCTGAAATATATGTACAGTGGAATGTTTTATTAAATATAACAATTTGAACTGGGTAAAAGTAACACAACTAGCAGAACAAATATTTTAAACTATAACATATTGGATATATTTATGTATATTCTGCGGTGATCTTAATTGCAATGTAACTTTGTTTTTGAGGTAACCATAATAGTGGCAGGTAACCATAATAGTAGCCGTCAGGTTCCACATTGTGCTACTAATATTTCTAATTCATAAAAAACTAATTTAAACATCTGGTTCTGTTTCAGATTCCCATATATATTACAAATGGCCATGGATTTTATATTCTGTGTTTGGAGCAACAGTGCTTCCAAATGTAACCGGTTAGACAACTTTCACATGTATCTGCCAAAAAAAATGTAAGTATATGTTCATGTATTATAAACAGTGAAATGTGTTGCTCAAAATTTATTGACAATGAAAATAACATTAGAGCAACCAGAACACCAAGCAAACTAACATGATACAACATTTATATAATACAAATGATATTTCATACAATGAAAACACCACACATTATTCTATAGTAGAAATATACCCAACAATTAATGTTTAACAGTAACTGATTTAGGATCATTCTAGAATATTTCAGTAGCATGCCCAGTTGTCCACTATGTCAGAACAAAAAAACCCGTTCCAATGATTTTATAAAAACACAACATGTATTCTACAATGATAATGGATTGAGTTACCTCCATTTTCATATGTCAACTGTCAACACAGTTCTTATATAGTGCGGTATCCAACCCTTTCAAACAGGGGGGCAAATACATTTGTATTTGAAAGTATTTAAATACTTTTTAAGTATCTGTAATTGATTTTTAGGAATAAAAAGTATTTGGATCCCTCAAGAGTATTTGTATTTAAATAAATGTCAATGTATTTGACCCAATGTCTGCTTAGCATTGTCCTTGTCAAAGTGCTTTACACTTTACTCCCTGGCAGACCTACTTAATTAAACACCATCTCATGACTGGGGGAAAGCATCCAGCCAAGCTGTAATTAATTAATCAAGCCCGGTTTGTGTACAAATATCCACCATCGTCTATAGCCAGTTACTTGTTTACACAGCTGAGTAAATTTGGGAAGCAATGAGGGGTGAACAGACTTGCCCAAGGTTCGACAAAAGCACCACTGGTTTTGTTCTCGTAGTTGAGATTTGAACCCGAGTCCAAAGCTTTAAACCACTGCGCCACTGTACATAGTTGATATATTTATTTAGGCCTTATTTTATTTCAGGGGTCCAAGTGGGCCCATATACAGAGAGTTTTACCTGGTGGATCCATGGCAGGCTTGGCCGAAGGGTAAGAGAGTCATACCAGTGTATACCAGCCATAAGATGGAACTTCGTGCTCTCAGCGGAGAACAAGATATGGGATAACACTCAGCACTTGTTGACTGCTGCCCTTACAAATGATCAGTTGATTTGTAAATAAGCATTTTGGATTGATTATGAACAAATCAACTGACTCTTGACACCAGCAGATCTTGCATTAGCTTGGGCATATCTGTACCAAGGACTGCAATTCCGACATGGACAGTCATTGTGGGCAGCGGCCAGAGTTCTGACAAAGATGTAATTCACCATTCTCTCTTTCTGTCTGCCATGGGCTGGTGGATCTGCAGGTAAACATACAGCTGTAGTGTCTTCTGCAGCTCCAATTGCTTGCGTCCTGACCAGAAAACAGCCATGTTGTCAGGGTTCCCCAGGACTTGGCCGGACGTTCTTGCTAGAGCCAGGGTTTTCCATCCCTATAAATAAACAGGACATGCTGTAGTGCTAAATATTGACTGTTTGAATTTACTATGTTTTTATATGAAAAAAGATCATTCAATCTGCGCCAAATAAGCAGCATATATGTTACAGTGTAATAGTGAACAGTGTCCTTTACTTTGGTGCAGTGTGTTGGAAGGGGCAATATCAACAACCAGGACAGGATTAGGCTAGATACATTTATAAAGGGAAAAAAATGGGACTTTTTGGATGGCCCTTAAAAAGGGATAGAGTACAGAAGTTTTCTGGCAGATGACATACACTCACTAAGATCTTAATTTGACAGCTGACAGGAGTGACAGATACTGAGTTGCCTTTATTATTGCCCATATTATTGCCCAGATAGATAGATGGTGATGCTGCTCCAGCTGCTGTCTTCATTGAATAAAATGTGTGTATGTTTGTGTGGTGATACATATTACATAAACTAAGGTTTGATAACTGATTACATGATCACTTAGTGTTTATGCACTGAGTTGACAGTGCTCAGTCATGCAATTTCCTAATGTTGGTAAATGTGGTATTGAATACATAATTGGTAAAATAATACTGGTCTTACAAACATTTCACTCCACTATGACATTCCTCTCACAAAATGACAATAGCATTTATCGCTACATTGTTTGTGTCATGTTGTATCTTATATTAAGTGCTTTAATTTATATTATCCAATAAACACAAAAAGTTGGCACCTCAAAATATTAAACGAACAGGAATATCCCATTGGACCGGAAAAGGGACTCGTACTCGAGTACAAAAAGTAATCGTACTCACGATTACTTCTCACGATTACAATTTTTCATATGAACAGTTGCAAGCAAATATATTAGACAGATAAAATGGCAATATTAGAAGTAATCTAATAAATGTTTAAAAATCAAGGTATTAATTTTCTATTACTGTTGAGATTTCAGTTAAATAAATTTCAGTTTGATTTCCCTAATTAATACCTTCTTTCCCCCGAGAAGCCACCCCCCCTCCTGCTTAGTACAAAGTACAAGTTATACTGTGACAGTCCCTGGGAAGCACTGCAGGAGATAAGCATCCCCTAACATCTTGCTTTGTAATTTTTTGAAGCCAGGCCATATGCCCCACCTGTACTGTTTGCTCTGTCAGTTGGTGTGAATGACTGGTCATATTTCCAACATCCAGAACCTTTACTGGGTTTTGGGGGGTTTGCTGCTAAATCCCCGTTAGTATTAAGTTTTTAAGTGCAAACTGTAAATTTTTCAAATCCACAACTTTCCTTTTGTTTGTCCCATCCAGACATGGGGTCAAATACATTGGGAAAATTTTTATTTAAATACAAATATTTCTTGAGGGATTACAAATACTTTGTATTTAAATACGAATACATTGAAAAGTATCTAAAAAACTTCTTCATATATTTTTCAAATACTTTTCATTTTGTATTACTATGTAAATATAAGAAAAGCAACACATATATTGAGACATCTAGTTTGTAGGCATAATTAGTGTTTTGCTCATATGATGACAGGCAGACCAGTGCTAGGGAGTATTGTTATTGCTAACTGCATCACAGTGGCAAATTTACTGAAAGAGTAAAGGCCAAAATATATTGTTTGTATGTTAAACCAGGAGGTCCATAATAATATAATGCCTATGTTGCCCTCAGAAGAGACACTGCTAATCATTGCTAATGTTGGGAGGGAAGGGTCAACTTCAAAGTCAGCCAAGAAACCAGAATAAACTGGTGCCAAATTGAAGCCTGACTAAAGAACAAAAGGGGATATTGACCTATGGTCACTGTTGGGGATTAATCCATCCTCTGGCTCTGAGCAATCACAAGTTGTGGTCACTGCAGGGCCATGGGGGAAAACCTGCTGTTAAGTGTCTTCATCGTAAAGCAATGTTGGGTGAAGTTGCAGTGCATTAAGGTAATCAGTTTGGCAAGCATTACATGTGACAGTGAAAAAGAAATGTTGATACTGACAATGTATTTGAAAAATATTTGAAAAAATCAAATACTTTAGGAAAGTATTTAAATACAAATACTTTTAATTCCTAAACTACAAATACTTAAAACAGTATTTAAATACTTTCAAATATAAATGTATTTGACCCCATGTCTGGACCCACCTGATATACTACATATTTGAAGTGGGGATCCATGACATTTTGGTAAAGGATACTTTGGTAATGGACATTTTGGTAATAGACATTTTGGTAACAGGACATTTCGGTAACTAGACAATTCGGTAACTAGACATTTCGGTAACAATTAAGACATTTCGGTAAAACTACTGAAAATAATCAGAGTCCAGTCTGCCATATTAGGAGGTAACCTGTTGAGATGTCAGTCAGTTAAACCATTTGTAACTTAGGATGGTCCAGACATGGAACTTAGCTTTCTACCAGTAGTCAGGCAAGGTGTAAAGTAAAAGTAGTGCTTGCCTCTGAAGGGAACATGGCTTCCAAATAGCAGTAGTGGTGGCTAAAGTGTTCAACCACTACAGCAAATCACTGGCTAGCAGGACACATTTAAATCCAGACACACATAAGGTGAAGCTATACATGTGAACATGGAGCTATCAACAACAACCAGGGGAAAAGCAAAGCTATTGTGGAATGGCTATACCAAGCATACAGAGAAAAATTACATGATAAGGTGGCATTGTACATGTCATGCAAGCAAGCTCTGCCCTGCTAGTGCATACACAGACTTGCCACCAGCATATCCAGTGTTAAAAATTGACCACAACCACTGTCCTGAACCTATGAAGCTAGAGGTAATTTTTTTTAAAGAAATATGCCTTTATAGAATATTTATTGGTTTTACCAAAATGCCATGCTACCAAAATGTAGGTTACCAAGATGTCCTATTACCAAAATGTCTGTTACCGAAATATCCAGTTACCGAAATGTCCAGTTACCGAAATGTCTGTTACCGAAACGTCCATTACCAAAGTGTCCTTTATCGAAATGTCTGGATACCTTGAATTTGGGTACTCTTTTTTACCCCCTTTTTGAAGGTGTTGTTATTGTAATGATTTGATCAAGTGTATTTGAAATTTTTAAAAAGCCTCATATTTGTATTTGATTCAGAAACCATAAATTTTAATTATTAATCCCCGCGTTAAATGACTCATCCAATACCTGAGAAAAATCGTCTAATTATTAATAATAATAACACCTGGAAGTGGATAGCAGTAATCAGTTTGAACATTAGTGACACAACAACAGAACAAGAATGACACCTAGGGGTTCCATGAAAGTCGCCATGTTAGAAACAGGATATTCTTTTAAAATAATCATGAAAACATTTAAATAAAACAATTCTAAAATAATTTGTAATCGATCGAGAAATTTGTTTTCTGAGTACTGATCATGCATGTTCAAAGTAATTTACCTCTCCAGACATTTGTATTGTACTTTTACTCCATTCTGGGATATTGTTAACTGGCAAAAAGTCAATTGAGTCACGCTAATGTGCATGGTGGATCATCTGACTTACTTGTAAACCATTGGATTAATTTTTTTTTAATTACATTAGTGATTTGCACGACACAATGGTTGAGGGTAGAGAATTCCAATCATTGTGGTGGAGAAGAAACTGGGTTTCCCAAAAGTTTACCGAGTGTTTACCCGAAGATCTAATGTTGTGTTGGATAGAGTGATCTTGTGGGGTATCTACAAGTCCACGTTCCATCTATTTTATTATGCTAGTCTGTTAATATTTCTTCTTGTTTGCTCGTGTGTCCCCAATATTTCAAGAAACTACCAATAAAGGCAATAATATTGCAAATTTTCAAAGTGATTTTTTTTCAGTACAAATTTTTCTCATCATAGCTAATTATTCATCCTTTCTGTAAGCCTGTAACATGTGCTAGTATCAATGTTGTATGAGTATCTGAACTGATACAGCACACAGAATTTGTAATTTGTTCTCTCACTGAACAAATAACATAAAAGATTGAAAACAACATTCGCAATTTTTTTTAAAGTTTGAATAATATGTTTACTGAAAAAAATAGCAGTCATGTTGGCACTTTCAGAGCGGTCAACCTGAAAATAGGAACTGCATGCGTAGCTACGAAACTCGAAAGGCAGTACTTTTTAAGTTATTTAGCGAGTGATATCAAAGTGCCTATATTATCGTTCATGCGGATTGACTATGACGTCTATGATCTGGCTTGCATTCAGCTGTTTTTTGGGGTTATTGACATGTAGCTTAACCTTATTTTTATCCTCTGTTCATGCAAACGTGATATAAACCATTCAAAGTAGGATAAAATAAAACAAATAATCATGAATAACAATATCGGACGGCCTAAACCTAGTTTGCGGCTCCATGATCCCGTGTACATACCTTCTAGAACGTTAACTGTGGTGGACGTTTAGAACAATATCAGTATGTCATAAGTCATCTCGACAGACATCGCAATGGGTCTAATGGTACAAGATTCAAATAATTTAGATACAGAAGACTTAATAATATTTACTAACCTTCTTGCGCGCTTTGATGACTTGGCTACGGCGACGGAAGGATTCGACCGGTAACCCGTTTCGACGACTATCGTTGGTGATTAAATATCGGTTAAATTTTCGTTTGCACAGCTCCATACTTGAAAACTCGACGTCGCCGACGTTTCTGCGGATCTTGACCCAGTATATACGGTGAGAAACATCCTATTCGGAACCCCAACGGATGTTCCCTTTTTCGAAGTTCGCGTATCTTACAACATTGTGTTTACAACGGCGATAGCATTGACGCACGCAATCGGACACGTGACTTTAAGGCCGGTTCTGCGTGCTGAGTGGTCAGACCACGGTCAGACAACAGGAAGAGGCGCATCATGGACGCCTCTATGAAGCCGACGATTTCAGTAAAATTATCCACTTTGGAATAATTTTACTAATAAACCACTGACGTTAAAAATTTGATTACCGTTCAAAATAGTTTGTTTTTATTAACTCTTTCACGTGCATAGCATGTAACTTTTCCCTTTTGGGTCCCTTTAAACTAGATAAGTATTCCCAGTGAGTTCGGCGACCGACTAACTTGTTAGGGTAGGAATGCGTGATATCAACCGTTCCACAAAAATGGCGCTCCCCGTGCATCTTAAACGTTATTTATGTCTTCAATAAAGGTGAAGTAAGATAACGGTATAACAATTTTAGTATCTGCTGCAAATTGTTAGGTTATTTTTTCCGTATACAGTTTCGAGCGTACACGTAGCTTCTGGATTCAGTTAACTTCATACTGACAAGGTTGGTAGGAACAACTTTCAGGTGTTTTTATCACGTAACGTTGCCGGTGATTGTCACGTGATAGCACTTGTAAATATCACAAGACCATTGCAGCCGATGTCTCCGTTGATCGGTGGTCACCTCTCGCGTCACACGAATGTCGAGAGCGGCTCTGTACGACGCTGTTGACGACACCGTGATGGTGTCAAAAGCTGTGCTGAGTCAACGAAGGATCGGGAACCAACGTTGACATTTTAGAGCCATTTCTTTTCTGTTTGTACTCCACAGCAATGCTTATAGTATTATTAGAACTTTATCAGTTAAACCAATACGTACCGTACGGCAGCTTCCGACCAACTGACTATTTCTCACCTCTCGCATCACACGAATGTCGAGAGCGGCTCAGTACGACGCTGTTGACGACACCGTGATGGTGTCAAAAGCTGTGCTGAATCAACGAAGGATCGGGAACCAACGTTGACATTTTAGAGCCATTTCTTTTCTGTTTGTACTCCACAGCAATGATTATAGTATTAGTAGAACTTTATCAGTTAAACCAATACGTACCGTACGGCAGCTTCCGATTTCTCACCTCTCGCATCACACGAATGTCGAGAGCGGCTCAGCACGACGCTGTTGACGACATCGTGATGGTGTCAAAAGCTGCGTTGAATCAACGAAGGACCGGGAACCAACGTTGACATTTTAGAGCTATTTCTTTTCTGTTTGTACTGCATAGCGATGCTTATAGTATTAGTAGAACTTTACCAGTTAAACCAATACGTACCGTACGGCAGCTTCCGACCAACTGACTATTTCTGTTGTATCTTTGCCAGGTTGTCTCTGGTGGAGGTGCTGTCCGTTTCACATCTGGACCCAGTGGCAATTGGGGTACGCCTGTTGCCGAAACAAACCGCCACGGTAATCGGCAAACACAGGAACGTGTCCTACAAGTATGTGCCGCCTCGGGCACACCATTAAGGGGAAAGAGTGGTATGAGCAAGAATGGTGGAATTAAGCACTGGGACAAGCCTTTCCCATGTCCCAAGTGTCCGCTTTCGTTCTCTACGACGGGCGGACGTAGGGAACACGTGGCGCATAAACACGACAACTTCTGCAGGTACAAGTGTGACACGTGCGGAAAAGGATACGCGATTCGGTCGCAATACCACGACCACCTGGCGCTCCACACTGGTGTCAAACGACATGTCTGTTCCGTATGCAATACACGGTTTACCCACAAAAGTGCATTGACAGCGCACACTTTACGATATCATGGGAAGAAAGTGCAAATGTAGTATCTAGCTTGGTGTTTAATGATAATGTGTTTGCCATGTTCCGGATTGGGATAGTTACAGAGTCGTGGACAATTGCGTGTGTATATGTTGGTTTCACGAAAGGATCATTTCATTACAGATAAATCTAATTCATGATAAATTATTAGTGATGTGATCGAGTATATACGTAGTACTGCTGCTGTAGTATTGCTAACTAACTGATTAACTGATTCTGTGAAGAAGGAGACATTCTGGAAAGATGGAACACTTTAGCTAGCATTCAGTAAAGTGAAACGGCCAATGGACTCATCACGTTCAGTCTTTGAATACATGTGTTGTTTTGATTGTATAGTATTTCTTTTGATTTTTTGGGACTGGCGAATCTGTCATATAAGATTATCATGTACAGCATTGCACACTCAAGTTTCGCGTGACCCTCCATTAGAACATGGAAACAATTCTAAACAGGCATTGTTTAAAGGGTGAATTGTTGTTGAACAATTACTCATACTTATTGCAATTAAACTAAGTTAGATTAATATTAATAAGACGTTCCGTACTTGTTGCTTCAAAACATGGTTTAAATAGTACTTTGACGCGTACAGTCCAGTTTGGAGAACAACATTGGTCTGTATTGAATTACGCAGACCCGTTTACACTGCTTGGCGGCAAACCGCTCGACGGCAAAATGGCGATAATCGAAACAGAAGAGATTTTTTCAGAAATTGCCGCCTGCCAAATTTAACTTTGACCAGTTCGCGCTGTTGCGTTTCAAATCTCGACGTTTTTTCGTCAAACTACTTGCCGTCGAGCAGTGTAAACGGGGTCTCGGTAACTCAGTAAAGAACGATTTTGTTTATTTTGCCGTTTGCCGTCGAGCAGTGTAAACGGGACTTTAATCAGTTTACTGCTTCAACAAGCTGTTCACGTGACACATTTTTATATGCCGTCGAATATTGTTGCACTCTCTCCAGCAATCTCTGCCCGCGGTTTGCCGTCGAGGTTTTCTGGGGCGTCGAGCAGTTCAAATGAATAGTTAGACCTACTATCAGAGTACACTGTACAGTACCTTCAAGACACATGATATCGCAATGGTTACTAGGCTTACAGTTGGGTTGGTTGTTATGGTAAAGTGATTACGGCGTTTGAAGTCAAACTGTCGTGCTATTTTTAAACACTTGCTTGAAAATAGTACATTGTGGGGCAGCGTTTTCCTTAATTCATAAATGGAAAATGCAGTGCGATAGGTTTTAGTCCTTTGGGCCAAAGGCCCAATGGACCTATGACGTCACTCTGCGTGCGCAGTTAGTTCTCAGGTCTCAAAAACCATTTAAGAGCTATTCTACACATTTTGCACATGCGTTTCTTAGGGTACTGTCACTATGCAGAAGAAATATTTGTTTTTATTTTAAACTGTTCTGTAGCTTTTCCTGTAATTTTGCATAGATATATCTGCATTCTTTTGGTTATGTCAAAATCACTGTACACAAGAAATGTGTAGTTGACTAGTCTTTTGTTAGGGCATCTCAGGGTCTCCCCAAAAAGCAAAATTTTACCATTTACTTCTTGGAATCTTAGCTCCTCTATGGACATAGCCTCAGCTAGAATGAAGCTGCACATTCTAATGTTGATGTGGCACCTTGACTAATTGCAGTGGCAGGCAGTGTATTGTGGGTTATTATATGTTGGTGATACATTGATTGACTGCAGTAAACGATACCATAGGCTGCGTACGACAAGACATCGAGTAATCGGGTCAACCCAACTGACTGTGGCCTTTGTGTCTTTGCCAGGTGCTCTCTGACGGTGCCGATAGCCGTTTACCAACTGAACACGGCAACAATGGCGGGAGCTGGAGTGCTAGAGTTGGCAAAGGTCTTCCTCTTGTTTCTGCCGCAAAACCCAACAGTTGTGAAACTCACTGGCTGGTGACACCTGCCAGAACGAAACATGTAAACAAACGCTACGTGTGTCCACAATGCGAGCGCGTGTACGTCACGAGTTGGGGAATGCAAGAGCACGTGCGACGCGTGCACGAGCAGCGAATGAGGTTCCGCTGCGGAACATGTGGAAAGGGGTTCAGCGTACGGTCAAATTACTTCGACCATCTCGCCACTCACAGTGGTGTCAAGCGGCATGTCTGTACCGTATGTTTGACGCGGTTTACTTACAAGAGTGCTCTGACGGCGCACGCTTTACGAATTCATGGGGAGAAAGCTGCACAAATGTAGTAAGCAGGTTGGTAGGTAGCCGTACTGTGCGTGTGGTGTTCTGGATTTGGTACAAGAACAGAATCGTGGCGTTTCTGAATCCATGCTTTCATTACAAATAAATAAGGTTCGTGACAATGATTAGTGATGGGATTGTGTATATTGCCGCAGCTGATAGCGACAACTAACCGATGCGCTGATTCTGTGAAGAAAGTATGGCAATGATTGAACACTTCAACAAGCTTTCGGGAAACTGAAATAGCGTTGTTCTCAACGCATTCCGTGGTGAGATAAACTCATTCTTTTATTTATATCGTTGTTCTCCAAACATTCCATAGTAAGATAAACGCATTCTTTTGGTTGTGTTAAAACCACTGTGTAACTGTTCCTGGACAGCGGTGTAGCCATTGTGCTTGTTTATCACGTACAGTCTCCACTTATGCTGTTTTGTCAGAATTACCACTGTGACGGAAATCGGTTACAATTATTCAGTTTAGCCAAACAGTAACGAGAACAATTGCGATGCAAAGTGAGTTTGGTATACCACTGGCGGAAGGAATAAATGATACACAAATCGCCAGTACAAGTACAACAGAACCAGTCGTAGTTTGCCGTACATTCCGTGAATGTTGGCGCTCTCCGAATAGGTCAGTTGTACCGATTTACAGGAGTCTGCGTGAAACGTGCGCAGGTCAGCATGATTTAACGAACACCTAAAACGATACTTACTTAGATTTTGTTATTCGCATATGCGAATTTAGTACGATTATTAACAGTATTGAAGTCAACTGTTTTGACAATGTTCTCTTTATTCTGTTAAACGAGTTGTACACTTTAAAGAATTTTAAAGACTACGTTTATACGAATTTAGATTTTGTTATTAACTTATATGTTCGCTGTAGAGCGCAATGGTTCAGGGGTAGAGCTTCGGACTCTCGACTAAGAGAACCCGGGTTCAAATCCTGTGCGGCGGTGTTAAAACCTCGTGCAAGTTTCTTCACTATACATTGCTCTATTTCACTGAGCTGTATATATGAGTACCTGGCTATATATAGAGGTGGACATGTGCATGAGCAGCCTTCGCGCATTACTTGTAGCATACGGCTATTGAGAAGTTGAGATGGTGTTTGATTGAACAGGTCTACCAGGGAAGTAAAGTGTAAAAGCCCTTTGAGCAGTCCTGAAGACCGGATACAGTGCTATATAAGAACTCACCTTTTTATACGAATTTAGTACGGTTAATAACAGTATTGAAGTCATATATTTTTCGACATTGTTCTCTTGATGCTGTTAAACTATTTGTATATTTTAAAGAATTTCCCAGATTACGTTTGATTTCTAACCAACTTAACATTGGGATACATACACATATATGCTTACAAAAATCACTGGCGCAGTGGCTTCATACTTTTCGACTAAAAACTAAGAGATTCCCGGTTTCGAATCCTGAGCCTCGGGATGAAACCCTGGGCAATTTCGTTCACTCTGCATTGCTGCAGGTTATTCATCTGGGTGGGTTATTGAATACATGGCCATAAACAATAGTGGATAGTTGTGTACGAATAGTCTTCGCGCATTAATCGCAGCGTGGCTGGATGCTTCCTAGTCGAGATGATGTTCGATTGAACAGGTCTGCCAGAGAGGATACACTGTAAAGCGCCTTGTTTAATCCTGAAGACTGGATATTGCTCTGTATAAGAACTTGCCATTACTTTACTTTAACAGTAAAATGACGTTGACTGTTGTGGACGTTAACGTGTTCTACCGAGTTAGGGGCACCTGTGTGGTTTTGGATATGGCATATCATAGCACAGTAAATACTACTTTCATAATGGTAAATTATGATGCATTTTGGAACTTGAAGTTTTTCATTGATAATAGGATTTATAATTAAATATGCAGTTTAGCATGTAACAGTGATTAAATTATTTAATGACACACACACACACACACACACACACACACACACACACACACACACACACACACACACACACACACACACACACACACACACACACACACACACACACACACACACACACACACACACACACACACACACACACACACACACACACACACACACACATATTAGTGCTGGTTCGATACCACTTTTTTTCGATACCGATCGATACCTGAATTTTGTTCGATACTTACGTTGTAATTAAGTCTAATTTTCACATAGAACACAGTTCCCAGTAGAATATAATTATAAAATATCGAAGTATCGCGATACCACTAAATATCGGTATCGAACTTTCGCAAGTATCGCGATATATCGAATATCGAACCAGCACTAATATATATATATATATATATATATATATATATATATATATATATATATATATATATATGTATATATTGTTCATCCAGAGGGCCGTGTGGCGGACTGTTTTAGTTTGTGTTGCTACGTTGTAAAAACTAGTAACGTAGGCTGCGTACGAGACATCGATTAACCGGGTCAACCCAACTGACTGTGACCTTTGTGTCTTTGCCAGGTATGCTGTGACGGTCCAACTGGACACGGCAACTGTACTACTAAAGTTGACAAAAGTCTTCCTCTTGTTGCTGAGGCAAAACCCAACAGTTGCGAAATGCTTCAGGCGGAGCATCGTGTCGGAACGAAGCAATCGCCTATGCGCTACGCGTGTCCGCAGTGTCAGCGCATGTACGTTACTAGGTGGGGAATGCAAGTACACGCACAACGTGTACACGAGCAACTGATGAGATTCCGGTGCGGAACGTGTGGGAAGGGCTTCAGCGTGCGGTCAAACTATTTCGATCATCTCGCTACTCACAGCGGCGTCAAGAAGCACGTGTGCCCCATATGCCAGGCACGATTTACGTTCAAATGCAGTTTGAAGGTGCATCGTTTACGATTTCACTGAAGTGTGGTGGCTTTCAAATGCAAGGCGCAGCTCAGTTTGAAGTGTCTTGTTGGAAGTCAACATCCTTTCCCCGTCACGTAGTAGTCTTTGATGTAGACAGACCAACCCGGTTTATACACGATACCAGTTTGCTTTCATGCGCCCGCTCAATCCGGGACAACTGGTACTGATAGTCGGTAGGCATCGCCGTATGTGACGTTGGGTGCTGTTTCTGTGGAGATGCATATTATTTGCGGGAAACGTGGCATTTTTGGTGGATTCGTTCAGTTATCTTAATGCCACGCATGCTGCAAACACCACGTTGGTGCCGTAAACTGTTGCGAATGTAGCGAACGTATGGGCATTTCCGGTAATGAAATAAAATGTTAATAATTTATTAATAGATAGTTTTATTTTGTCTTAAGCATTTTTTCATATATTAGAATACATTATGTCGATGGCGTCATCACCTACAACGATGGTTTTATCCCACCAGTCCGGGTTATGACAATCCCTGTCCAAACAATTGACCCAGACCCAATCGTCACTGAGATCGAGTATAAGACAGGGCAGGACGACCAACAAACACGAGCGAGAAATGTGCCCAAAAGTAATGAAATGTGTGCCGATGTTAAAAGATAGGAAAAATTACGCAATTTAATGATATTGAGCTCAGTAATTACATACTTCCTGTTGTACTGATGACAACACAATATATGTTAAGATAGTAAGAAAATAAAAGTTTATTATAATTATTTAAACGTCTCTGGCCCGGGTAATGTGGCTAATGCACTGGCCAAATTAGCCAACAATTCCGCTTCACAAGTAGGTTCATTTCCAACCGCTGGTACATCATTGTTTGTGTGCTTGAACTGTTTTCTTAGTTAAACATTACTTCTGATTGTGTGGCCAGTAACAACATTTTAGGGTGAGTGATTAAATATGGTAAATGGTTATCTCTCACTAGACGACCTATGACCTTTACGCCGGAGTTCCATCTCAGGCGTGGGTCAAATTTTGTCCAGTAACCTCTCCGCGGACTAAAGCGTTCAGTTAAAATACCTTTTTTCCGTAGATGCTCGTTCGTAAATAGTTTGTGTCGTGTAACCCTGGATCACACAATAAAGAACAAATATACCATCACCCTATTTAAACGTAAACATGTTACAAAATAACGCTCCACGACGTCGTGATAGTAATAGTCTACAACAAAATACTTACTACTGACTGGAGAGAACAGAGAAATCACAGGTTGCGAAACGACCTTCAAATGATGTACATTATAGAAGGTGCACACGCTATGGTTTGTCGTTGCGAATTGTGATATCGCTCAATCAAATACTGCCGAAATGTGACAACCATTTCGACGCAGCATAACTCTCGGTAACCTCAACTTGAGGTACCAGCCACTTCCCTGGAGAAAATGACAAACACTCACACACTCGCGACAATGGCTCCGTCAACCAACTCTGTTACAGGGTAGAAGACGACCGCAAAAATCGACATGGAGTTCGGCTGAACAGGTCTACCAGGGAGTTAAGTGTACAGCGCTCTGGGCAATCCTGAGCATTTGATACTGCGCTATATAAGAACTTACCTTTTACCATTTTCTGTTGTTCTTAACGATTTTAAGTCCTTAACGTTTGAGTCGCGGGCCAGTTGGAAACCGTCAGGGCCCAAATCTGGCCTCAGCCGACAGAAGGCGAACTGTTCTCTCTACCTGTATGCTTTGTCTTTGCGCAGTCTCCAAAACAACTACCAGGGTAAAGTAGGGTTAATTGCCACCGACCAGTAACGGTAGAATGCAGCTACATTCCATCACAGCTCCTAGTGCACGACAGTTCTCTCTCCATTACAATTATTTCACCTGGGTTTCCGTAAATTCATTTAAAAGACACACATCCGGTCACGTACCCAATTCGATCCGAAGTTTCGCGAGGTTTTTGTTAACACGGTACAGAAAATGGGTTTCTTTTCACAGGTACGTTACCAGCTGTGACTCTCTATCGGTCTTCATCGGTCACGGTTCCCAGACAACGCTTTCACAGTGTAACCTCGTTGGGAAGTGATAGATGACGTCACCGATCACGTGTCTTTATTGTGTCTGCAGATGGCGTCGGTTCCGCCAGTGGACGCGAGCGGCGTTCAGGTCAGGGCTGGTGCGGGGTCGGGGTCGGCACCGCTGTACCCGTGTAACTACCCCGGGTGTGTGCACAGCTTCCACCTCCGCAACACCCTCGTGCGTCATCAGCGCCTGAAGCACGGCTCGCCACGTCACAGGCCTGTCTACCCTCGCCGCTCCTGGAAGCTGGCCAACAAACCGTTCTCGTGCCACTATCCCGGATGCACGAGGAGCTATTTCTCAAATCCCGCCCTGCTGCGCCACGTAGCGACTCATGGTCCAGATGCCGTGAATTGTGCCAGAGCTCGAGACAGTGTGTTCAGTTGTTACCAGGCGATGCCAAAACAAATCTAGCTGGTTGCTTTAGAGGCAGCGTATGAAGTGTAAAAATGCATATTAGATAAACACATTAGATAACCACGGAGGACGTTCTTAAGTTTGCCGAGAACGCACGAGATGATGCAATATTCTAAAATATAAATCATCAAGTTTAGCTATAGATGCAAACCCGCCTGTAATTAGTTGCGCTTAACCGACTCTCGCCTGGCTGTGTGCCTTTGCCGAGAAGATAGTCTGGTGACTTCTTGCCGGTTTTTGTAATGTTATCCAGGTGAGAGGCTAAACGTGCTGCCACCTCACGGAACCAGAATCAAAGCACGCCTGTAATGTCTAAATCTGGCGTCAGTTTCAAGGACTCTATATCGGTGTCGTGGCGTAGAGAGGAACCCAGGACTGATTAGGGGAGGCCGAGGCAGAGTGAATTGTGTTTTGTGAACACTGGGCAACAGATGCATCTCGTGGAAAGAGATAGATCGATCTAACCAGCTGTTATATAGTCGGATACTTTTGTGCCTCATGCTCCCCTATTTAAAAACCGTTCGCATCGTCATTCGGTTTGGTTTAGAAAATATTGCAGATACTAATCGTACACCTATGTGTAAAAACTTAGACCCTTTACAGGAGCAACATTGGATTACACTTGATAATAAACAATATAAACAGCTGTACAAGTGAAGTGTTGAGTAGACAATCTTAACCACTTCTAGTGAAAATATAACAACGTCAGCTTCATGATAAGCAGATTCAGTTCAGACTAAAACAATTAGAAATGTTTTATCTCATAGTTATTGTAGTTTATGATACTATGTTTTGTTTTGCTCTGCAATGGATAGAGGCTAACGTTGATAGAGATTGTGGTGTGCACGTTGAAACTTGACTGATATTATCGTAGTGTTTACTCTGTATGAAGAAGTAATGTAATTACTATTTTACACATGTTATTAAGTTCAATCGACAAAAGGTAAATAGTATGAACATCGCACTTTTTGGCGTTCTCGACAGATTCCAATCAATGATAAGTATGCTACCTAAAAATAAAACTTCTTTTTCGAGATGTTACATCCTTTTATCATTGTGGGTATTTTCTGCGTGAACTTGTGGCATGGTGTGGAACTTTCATCCGATTAAAGAGGACATCTGTGAAATCCTCGCTGGGGCCAGTGTTGCACTACTTCCTGGTGTATATAACAAGTGTCGTACATAATGAAATGATTGACCGCGCCCCTGCCTATTCCATCACTGGCCTCAGCCGGCCGCAGGCGAACTGGTCTCTACCTGTATGCTTTGTCTTTGCCCAGTCTCCAAAACAACTGCCAGGGTAAAGTAGGGTTATTTGCCACCGACCAGTAACGGTAGAATGCAGCTACATTCCATCACAGCTCCCAGTGCACGACAGTTTTCGCTCCATTATAATTATTCCACATGGGTTTCCGTAAATTCATTTAAAAGACACACCCGGTCACGTACCCAATTCGATCCGAAGGGTCGCGAGGTTTTGTTAACACGGTAAAGAAAATGCGTTTCTTTTCAACAGCCAGGCAGGTATGTTACTAGCTGTGACTCTCTGTCGTTCTTCATCGGTCACGGTTCCCAGACAACGTTTTCACGGTGTCACCTCGTTGGGAAGTGATAGATGACGTCACCGATCACGTGTCTTTATTGTGTCTGCAGATGGCGTCGGTTCCGCCAGTGGACGCGAGCGGTGTTCAGGTCAGGGCTGGTGCGGGGTCGGCATCGCAGTATCCCTGTAACTACCCCGGGTGTGTGCACATCTTCCACGTCCGCAACACCCTCGTGCGTCATCAGCGCCTGAAGCACGGCTCGCCACGTCGTAGGCCTGTCTACACTCGCCGCTCCTCGAAGCTGGCCAACAAACCGTTCTCGTGCCACTATCCCGGATGCACGAGGAGCTATTTCTCCAAGCCCGCCCTGCTGCGCCACGTAGACACTCACGGTTCAGATGCCGTGAATTATGCCAGAGCTCGAGGGGCGGCGTACAGTTTTCACCGGACGATGCCAAAACAAATCTAGCTGGTTGTTTCAGAGGCAGTGTATGAAGTGTAAACATGCATATTATAAAAACACATTAGATAACCACGGAGGACGTTCTAATAGTAACGATAATCGCTAGGTTTGGAGACGGTAATGGCAGGTACTGTTCGAGAAATATCGACCATGTGCAAAGCAAACCCTTCTTCAAACGGTTCAGTTAGATTAGCAGAAGTCTCACAATAATCACTGACCGTCTGCCCTGTTCTATGGACAATATACCCATCGTACGATACTGAATTCGAAGACATTTCACTCGCTGCTTTTCTATCTCGGCAAACGAGCGCGGCATCAAGCGATTGGATTGCAGACGGAGGGAGACGATCTATTCAAAATGGCGGATGTCGGAGCAAAACTTCAATTTTCTTTTAAACTTAACGTTTTATGCAGCGGCAGATAGTTGGGAATAATTATAGAGACACACCAGATGTCCCTTTCTTTCGTTTCCCAATAAAAGACCGTATATCGTTTGTTGAAATGTGTATGATGTCAGAACTAAACTCGCGTTACCGTTAGCTTAATAAAACATGCTGTAATAAATAAATCCGAAGAAGTTTTACGCTTGAGATGCGCAGTGCTTACACGTTACTATTAGTTCATAAGATTATTTTGCATAGATTGTCTTGAAAGTTGTTTTATGCTCAAGTTTTGTAAACTAATTATGTCTTGCCATCCAACCACTGGGGCGCTACCCTGAAGTGGGGCAATACTATTTCATAGTAGAGGCTAGCTAGTGACAGGTCTTAATGGTAATACGTCTTTGGTTCGACTACAAAACAGAGTGGCGATTTCAACTATTTAGCCACGGGAAATTGCCAACATGTGCTGTCAGTGATCAAAACCCCTGGTCACAGGTATGTGAAGGTGGAATCATCGTCCCAACTAGAAGTTATAACGTAATAATTATTGCTCGATGCATTGAGACACAAGACTATCATTTTAATTCACCTCTTAACTAAGTTCTGCTTATTTATCGGATAACCTACTCTATCTGTGGGTTCCAGAGGTGTTCACAGTGAATTTCTGTGACGTTGCGGAACACAGAGACCTATGCTGCGGCAAGGAAGATTAATCGACGGTCATTTGCCATATAAAGTGTACTGTGGAGATACGCAATCGTATTTTACAAAGATGTTGCTGTCATGGGAATATGTTCAGGCTTGATGTGTACACTGTGTACATGGCGAGGGGGTGTTCATACATCACTCCCTGTGTGCGAAAGTTGCAGATTGCCGCTCTCTCATTCCCCCGTCTCTCCCCTCTCTCATTCCCCCCTCTCCCTCTCATTCCCCCTCTCTCATTCCCCCCTCTCTCTCAACCCCCTCTCTCTCATTCCCCCTCTCTCTCATTCCCCCGTCTTTCTCACCCCCTCCTCTCCCATTCCCTCTCTCTCTCATTCCCCCCTCATTCCCCCTCTCTCTCTCTCACCCCTCTCTCTCTCTCTCATTCACCCTCTCTCATTCCCTCCCCCTCTCTCTCATCCCCCTCTCTCATTCCCCTCTCTCTCCATTCCTCTCTCTCATTCCCCCTCTCTCATCCCCCCTCTCCCCCCCTCTCTCTCTCTCTGTCTCTCTTTCGCCCCTCCCTCCCCTCGCTCCCCCTCTATTCTTTGTCACTTTTATTCCCCTCCCTTCTGTCAGTCCATCAAACTCTTCTCCTCTCTCTGGTTGCCTGTCCTCCACCTCCTCTGTTCTACCGTCACGTGCTGCTGTCCATCTCGTCATGATGTCTCTCCCGTCTGTTCGATCATTCAAGTAGCGGCATTTACTTCGATAACTTTTTGTGTTATCAAGTATTGCATCGAGGTATTACACTAGCGATGTCGTTGCACAGCGTATTTTCAAGACTGGCTACGTCTAAGAGTAGTGTCTCTTGAAGTGCAGAACAGTGACCGGAGTGCTGATACTTG
The DNA here is from genome assembly GCA_025642075.2 of Ridgeia piscesae. Lineage (NCBI taxonomy): Eukaryota > Metazoa > Annelida > Polychaeta > Sabellida > Siboglinidae > Ridgeia > Ridgeia piscesae. Next base: position 64,693 of record JAODUO010001656.1, on the reverse strand, counting down.
CCTTGTCTATTCGACAGAGAAGCGACGGCCACACTGCTCCGTCCACAAGTGATCCGTACTTCGTTTACAACATAAAGACTTATCGATCGCGGCATGCACTCGACAAACCATACGTGTGTGGCATCGACGGCTGTGACAAATCCTACTACCAGCGCACGAACCTCCTGAGGCACACGAAGGAGAAACATGGGCCCAATTGCATCACGTGGTGAACTTCTCTGAGTTACACACAATGTCGTACGGTACGGTTCGTGCCAAAACCTGACTGGTGACCGCCACGACACCTACCGATCACCATGACAACACATCCGTGTATTTCTACGCTAATTTTGGGACAGTATGATTGCATCTCCTCAAAGGTGCTGATGTCCTTGTCTTTTCGATTCTCTCCTTAGTCCTACTCTTCCTTTGGCCAGTGGCCTGTGATCTCCCAGTTGGCCAGACATTTAACAAAGCGCATAGGTTGATTTACACCTGACGGAGAAGAATATGAACAGTTTTCGAATTAAGTGCTGCGCACCTCTCCACCCAAAGACCGGACTTGTGACGTATGAATGGTGACCTTCTTCGTTGTGGTACTCTAGGGTAGCTGGATGTTGGCCCTAGCTCTAGGTGTTCCGAAAGTTCGTGCATTTCCGCACGGTTGTCTTTAGATGTTTGTTCGTTTTAAGGTGCTTCGGTGGTTGCTGTGCTACTACACTGGCTGTGAAAAAGCCTTTTTGAACGCAATAAACTACACACACACACACACACACACACACACACACACACACACACACACACACACACACACACACACACACACACACACACACACACACACACACACACACACACACACACACACACACACACACACACACACACACACACACACACACACACACCGCTACCACTACTTTCAAATTAATGTTATGGCTGGCGTGCCCAATTAGACTGATTGTCTTCTTTTACGTCTGGCTCGCAACGTGAACTCAGGTGTTGTGTGAGCGAGGCACTAATTGCTTGCACGTTGGTTGATGGACGTGTCGTCTTTGCAAGGACTGCATTCTGTGCAGGTCCCCACACTAACATGTGTGACGTGTACCCGTAGAGATGATCGACTACGTCACCAATGGTGTATTTGCGTCAGCAGTATGCACTGACGTGTCCAAGGAGTCCATCTAAGGAGTAATTCAGCATAAATTATAATTCCTTTCTTTCTAATTCACATTCAAAACGTAACGATTTCGAGACGACAAATCCAACACACCAAGCAAGCATTTGCACAAACACTGACGTGAACGTGTTACGATAGAGATACGGGAATGTGTTAACAAACAAGACGCCTGCCTAGCGGTCTTCATGACATAGCGTAATTATCTAAATGTGCAGGTATTCATTTTCAGACCAAGGCCAAATACCCGCTGAAACTTCTCAAGGGAAAGGCAATCAAAGCCACACTGAGCGCGCGCGTCGTTGCCCCCGTGCAAGCACGCGGCGATCACGTGCGGGCGTTCCGCGTGCTGTGGCGGGTAGACGACGACGAGGGACTGTCTCGAGTGTGGAGTGACGTCGTGTCGCAGCGCTGCAAGTGCGACGCATTCGTGGCGCAGGCTCCGTCGCTTCAGATGTTCGCGTCGTGTATCACCGGGATGACCAAAGCCCGTAGCCGCGTCATACCCGACTCCAGGACCCTCCCCGTCTACCCGGCTGTCAGTTACTGGGCGGTATTCGACCGAGCAGAGCCCGCACCCGAGCTGACCCGGGGGCTGAAGTCCGTATGTCCGGCGGCCGTGGTGAAGCGGATTCAGTCGGGTGGAACGGACCAGGATATGGATCGCCTCACGCTCTTTACCGTGTTGAAGGACCATCGCAGCAGGTTCATCATCGATAAGCTCAACAGTCACAGCCGCCACTCGTCACTCGCTACCGAGATTCACCCGCCGAACGCTAAACTGATGGCGAAGTCTAGCAGCAGCTATCTCAATGAACTTCCCCAGACCATAGCACATCTGAGATCGGCTGGCCTCTGTATCTACCTGGACGTCTTCACAGGACACTGAACTGCGCTAATGTTTCACCGGGCAATGACTTCATGTGCTAGTTTATTGCGCCAATGTTTCCTTTTCTGACAGTCCATAGATGGTGTTTATACGTGTTACTTGTGTATACAAAACTGCATCCCAACAACGGCAATAGGCCTAGCGAAGAAGATAGACCGACTAACGCTGTTTAACAGTCATTAGAAAACCAGTGACGGCGATGTAGGTGTCTTACGTTATAAACGCCAACACATTGTACACGTTGAATGCAATTAATTAAGATAGTTGTGTTACTTGAGCTATTGACCGAAATCAATTAAGTGATGTTTGCAGTTGCTAGAATAAGTGTTTTGCTGCTAGAACGATAAGTGTATTGCTGTTAGAACCATAAGTTTGTTGCTGCTAGAATCATAAGTGTGTTATTGGTAGATCCATAAGTATGTTGCTGCCAGAACCCACAACTTGCTGAAACGCTGGACGTTTGAAGATAACTGATTTACTGTACTCTAAAAGGGAAACGAAATGCAACGTTTAGTGTTGCGCACCTAATATAATTAATACAAACTAGCTATTTGCAGTCAAAATCAATACAGAATGTGGTCTCAAATGAGAGATTTGATACCTCCGATATCCACACACAAAGGTTGGCGTATTGTCCATGACGCGGATGCAAGCAAGGTTTCCTTCAAAGACCTGTCATGGAATATGGTTGCTTAAAATCTGGCAAAAACTTGATTTTGCAATATGCCATAATGCAAGCACTTTGTTATGGATGATGCATTAGTTTCGTGTCCTTGTTAAGAGACAACAAGTGAAACCGCGGTCTGGTTGAGTTCTTCTTCGCCATCGATCACCTTCTAGACGTAAACACATGTCGCAATCACACATGTAGTAACCCTAACCAGTGCTACTAGATCATTGTACAGATTTTAGTCCTGCGTTTTCTTCTCTACAATTTATTTTACAATTTCTGTACTGTAACATTCCTCCATCTATATCAATGACGAATCGATTCGTCGATTGGGTAGTAGTGTCTGGGTCTAGGGCGATCTCTTATTTTCCAATATAGAGCTGCTAAACGTCTCTACATATATTGCACGCACTCACTCACGCGCGCGCGCGCACACACACACATTTGTTATATATATATATATATATATATATATATATATATATATATATATATATATATATATATATATATACAAAGTATGGATGGGGTTTTCGTGCATGCTTCATCAGTGGCCCTTGTGCCTGTCGTTGGAACCTCGATTCAGCTAGTGCTAAACTCTTTTCGTTATTATCATATCGTCGGAATAATTTGCACATCACTCTGTCTATACACATATTGCTGTCGGTGAGATTTAAGGAAACTAATATGTGTGTTGTTTACAAATACATATACATTAATTGTACAGCTGTTTATTTGTGCAGACCTAACCACTTTAACACATGTATAACTGATATATATATATATATATATATATAAAATATATATATATATATATATATATATATATATATATATATTGTGTGTGTGTGTGTGTGTGTGTGTGTGTTTCTGGTAATCCTGTATGAACATGTCTGAACTTATTATGTTTTTACATATTTAAAATTGTACCTCTGTACTTTATTAGTGTTCCAAATATCGAATCACTGTTTGGTTTGCTGAACACAGGAGAATAACCAAACACGTGCCTTTCCTTGTTTATCAACTTAGGCAGGATAACATACAAAAGAAAGCAAGAGGTCGGACAAAGTGTGGAAGACCGAAGGAGTTTAGAATATTTGGAGAAAAATATACATTATGGTAATCTATATCATATTGGTGATAACAATAACATGTAGTGTAGTGTGGATGTACTAACTGATGCCATGCAGTTTGTCTGTGAAGATGTACTTCGGCTACTTCGATATTGATTGAATCAAAAACGTACATATCTTTGTCGACGACTATCCTTTAACGCAAATGAGCTGTCACACTTCATAGACATTTACGTTTGCATGTGGTGTAACTACGTAGACATTCGATTTCAGGTCAAATATCCGCTGAAACAGCTGAACGGAAAGGCGATTAAGCGCATCCTGGGCGCGCACTTGGTGGCGCCCGTGCAAGCACGCGGCGATCACGTGCGTGCATTCCGCGTGCTGTGGCGGGTAGACGACGACGAGGGACTGTCTCGAGTGTGGAGTGACGTCGTGTCGCAGCGCTGCAAGTGCGACGCGTTCGTGGCGCAGGCTCCGTCGCTTCAGATGTTTGTGTCGTGTATCACCGGGATGACGAAATACCGCAGCCGCCTCACACCCGACTCGGCGACACTCCCCGCCTACCCGGCTGTCAGTTATTGGGCGGTGTTCGACCGAGCAGAGTCTGGACCCGACCTGACTCGGCGACTCAGGTCCATATGTCCGACGGCCGTGGTAAAGCAGATTCAGTCGTGTCAGATGGATCAGGAGAACGACCGTCTCACGCTCTTCGTCGCGTTGAAGGACCACTGTAGCAGTTTCGTCGCCAATAAGATCAGCAGCCACAGACGTCACTCGCTACTCACTATCGAGACTGATCCTCACCCGCCGAACGCTAAACTCGTGTCGACGTCTAACAGCAGATATCTCAGTGAACTTCCCCAGGCCATAGAAGAACTGAGGGCAGCCGGCCTCTCCATCTACCTGGACGTGCTCACAGGACACTGAACTGTTTCACTGGACAATGACTTCGTATGTTAGTTTATTGCGGCAATGTTTCCGTTTGTGGTGGTGTTTATACGTGTTACTGGTTTGTACAAAATGGCATCTTAGCAACGGCAATAGACCTACCGAAGACGTTAGACAGACACACTGTACTGGTTTGTACAAAATGGCATCTTAGCAACGGTAATAGGCCTACCGAAGACGTTAGACAGACACACTGTACTGGTTTGTACAAAATGGCATCTTAGCAACGGTAATAGGCCTACCGAAGACGTTAGACAGACACACTGTACTGGTTTGTACAAAATGGCATCTTAGCAACGGTAATAGGCCTACCGAAGACGTTAGACAGACACACTGTACTGGTTTGTACAAAATGGCATCTTAGCAACGGTAATAGGCCTACCGAAGACGTTAGACAGACACACTGTACTGGTTTGTACAAAATGGCATCTTAGCAACGGCAATAGACCTACCGAAGACGTTAGACAGACACACTGTACTGGTTTGTACAAAATGGCATCTTAGCAACGGTAATAGGCCTACCGAAGACGTTACACAGACACACTGTACTGGTTTGTACAAAATGGCATCTTAGCAACGGTAATAGGCCTACCGAAGACGTTTCACAGACACACTGTTTAACAATCATGAGAAAACCAATGACGGCGATGTACGAGTCTTATCGCTATAAACGCCAACACATTGTACACAGAAATAAGGAAACATTGCAATTAATTAAGATAGTTGTGTTACTTGAGCTATTGACCTAAACCAATTAAGTGATGTTTGCAGTTTTTAGAATAAGTGTTTTGCTGCTTGACCGGAAGTGTGTTGCTGCTAAAATCACAAGTGTGTTATTGGTAGATCCATAGGCATTTTGCTGCAGGAACCGATAGCTAGCTGAAACGATGAACGTTTTACGATAACTGATTTACTGTACTCTTAAAGGGAAATGAAATATAACCTTTAGTGGTGCGCACCTAATATAATTAATACAAACTAATCATTTGCAGTCAAATTTAATCCAGAATGTGGTCTCAAATGAGGAATTTGATACATCCAATATGCACGCGAAGGTTGTTGTTGCCATGACGCGATCCCGAATTTTGCCACAATTGACCAGTGATCGTAAAGATATTCGTCGTGCGTCTTCATCTCTACACTTTGTGTGATGTTTTACATTCCTCGTCTATATCAATGTTGAATGTTTTCATCGATTGGGTAGTAGTGTCTGGACCTAGGGCAATATCTAATTGTCCGATATACTGCTACTAAATGTACCACGTATATTGCGCGCACACACACGTGCGTGCGCGCGAACACACGCACACACTCGCACTTTTTATATATAATTATTATAACATGGGTTGGTTTGTTCGTGAATGCAATATCAGTGGCCCTTGCGCCTGTCGTTGGAACATTTATCCAGCTAGTGTTAAACTCATTTCTTAAATATCATATCATTGGAATAATTCGCTGACCATCCTGTCTAAACACATATCGCCGTCGGTGGGACTTAAGGAACCTAATATGTGTGTTGTTTACACAAACTACATACATTTTGGTGTTGTGATTTTTTACCATAAAATGACGAGGGTCGTGAAATTCGGTATCTATATGTTCAAAAATATCCTTAATAAATAAAAATTATAATAATAACAGGTGCAAATGATTACTCTGTATGACAGCCTGTGAAACGTGCCTATACAGTAGGGGAAGATTTATGTTACGATGACGGTTAATTCTCTTTAATTGAGGATGTATTTGCTGTAAGGCTGATGTTGTAGGTTTTATTTTAAATAAAATATTTCGCAAATATCGCTAGAATCGGTTATGAATGTTGGTAAATGAGACACAGTAAAATAGAATCCGACCTTTTCACCTGTGTCCGTTTACAACACCTGTGTGTTGTGTGTGCACACGCTTCGCTACTTAAACGTGGGTAGTAATCTCGTCGAAGATTAAACTTGCATATACGACATTAAACACACATTGAATTTGTTTGTAAGAATAAATATATATATATATATATATATATATATATATATATATATATATATATATATATATATATATATTAGAATAGTAACTTCGTGTTTCTTGTCGTTTCCTTAGTTACTCCTGGGGTTGGTTCTCGTTTTGCAAGATAACTACTTACTATATACAGAAGGTTATTGGTTGATTTATATAACAGTGCGGTATACAAAAGTTGCACATGACATAAGTTAGTAAACACCGCTGCTTTTGTCTGTGTAAATGTAGCCACTTTAACAAATTTGAAACTGATATCTTTCTAGTAATCCTGTATAAACAAGTCTGAACGTTTATGGTTTACACATTTAATAATGTTTACCTCAGTACTTCAGTATTATTCCAAATATTAAATCATTTCCTGCTGAACACAGGGTAATGACCAAACACGTGCCCTTCCTTGTTAATCAACGTAGACAGATATCTTACCAGCGAAAGCAAGTTGTCGGACGAAGTAGGTAAGATCGAAGGCGTTTACGATATTTGAAACAAAAAACATGTTATGGTAATTTACTTGAAATTCGTGATAACACTTATAGTGTAACGTTGATATAATAACTGATGCCATTATGTTTGTCTGTGAAAATGTACTACGGCAACTTCGATACTGATTGAATCGAAAACGTACATATCTTTGTCGACGACTACATCCTATGACGAAAATGATGTGTTAATTCATTTACGTTTACATGTGGTGTAATTACGTAGATATTCGATTTCAGGCCAAATATCCGCTGGCACAACTGAACGGAAAGGCGATCAAACGCATCCTGGGCGCGCGCGTCGTTGCCCCCGTGCAAGCACGCGGCGATCACGTGCGTGCGTTCCGCGTGATATGGCGGGTAGACGACGACGAGGGACTGTCTCGAGTGTGGAGTGACGTCGAGTCGCAGCGCTGCAAGTGCGACGCGTACGTGGCGCAGGTTCCGTCGCTTCAGATGTTCGTGTCGTGTATCACCGGGATAACGAAATACCGCAGCCGCCTTACAACGGAATGTGCGACACTCCCCGTCAATCCGGCTGTCAGTTACTGGGCGGTGTTCGACCGAGTAGAGATCGGACCAGAGCTGACTCGGGGACTGACAGCCGTATGTCCGGCGGCCGTGGTGAAGCAGATTCAATCGTGTCGGACGGACCAGGAGAACGACCGTCACACGCTCTTCGTCGCGTTGAAGGACCACTGCAGTAGTTTCGTCGCCAATAAGATCAGCAGCCACAGACGTCACTCGTTACTCGCTATCGAGACTGATCCTCACCCGCCGAACGCTAAACTCGTGGCGATGTCTAACAGCAGGTATCTCAGTGAACTTCCCCAAACCATAGAAGAACTGAGAGCGGCCGGCCTCTCCATCTCCCTGGACGTGCTCACGGGACACTGAACTGCGCTAATGTTTCACTGGACAACGACTTCGTCTGTTAGTTATTGCGGCAATGTTTCCGTTTGTGATGGTGTTGATACGTGTTACTGGTTTGTACAAAATGACATCTTAACAACGGCAATAGACCTACCGAAGACGTTACACAGACACACTGTTTAACAATCATAAGAAAACCATTGACGGCGATGAATGACGGCGATGTACGAGTCTTATCGCTATAAATGCCAACACATTGTACACAGTAATACGGAAACATTGCAATTAATTAAGATAGTTGTGTTACTTGAGCTATTGAGCTAAACCAATTAAGTGATGTTAGAGTTTTTAGAATAAGTGTTTTGCTGCTAGAACCGTAGGTGTGTTACTGCTAGAATCACATGTGTGTTATTGGTATACCATAGGTATTTTGCTGCTGGAGCCCATAGCTAGCTGAAACGATGGACGTTTATTGATAAGTGATTGACTGTACTCTAAAAGGGAAACGAAATACAACCTTTAATGGTGCGCACCTAATATAATTAATACAAACTAACCATTTGCAGTCAAAATTAATCCAGAGTGTGGTCTCAAATGTGGAATTTGATACATCCAATATGCAGGCGATGGTTGATGTTGTCCATGACGCGATCCCGAGTTTTGCCACATTTACCTGTGATACTAAATCATCGTCAAGATTTTCGTCGTGCGTCTTCGTCTCTACACTTTGTGTATGTTTTACATTCCTCGTCTATATCAGTGTTGAATGTTTTCATCGATTGGGTAGTAGTGTCTGGACCTAGGGCAATATCTACATTGTCCGATATACTGCTACTAAATGTTACCATGTATATTGCGCGCACACACACACGTGCGCGCGAACATACGCGACACACTGCACATTTTTATTCTAATTATTATAACATACGGGTTGGTTTGTTCGTGAATGCAATATCAGTGGCCCTTGCGCCTGTCGTTGGAACATTTATCCAGCTAGTGTTAAACTCATTTCTTAAATATCATATCATTGGAATAATTCGCTGACCATCCTGTCTAAACACATATCGCCGTCGGTGGGACTTAAGGAACCTAATATGTGTGTTGTTTACACAAACTACATACATTTTGGTGTTGTGATTTTTTACCATAAATTGACGCGGGTAGTGAAATTCAATAGGTATGTGTTTAAAAACATCCATAATAAACCACAACAGGTGCTAATGATTACTCTGTATGACAGCCTGTGAAACGTGCCTATACAGTATATGAAGATTTATGTTACGATGACGGTTAATTGTCTTTAATCGAGGATGTATTTGCTGTAAGGCTGACATTGTAGGTTTTCATTTTAAATAAAATATTTCGCAAATATCGTTAGTATCAGTTATGAATGTTGGCAAATAAGACAGTAAAATAGAATCCGACCTTTTCACCTGTATCCGTTTACAATACCTGTGTGTTGTGTGTGCACACGCTTCGCTACTTAAACGTGGGTAGTAATCTCGTCGAAGATTAAACTTGCATATACGACATCACGTACAAATCAACTGATACACATCATACTCAAATTAACTATAGGTAATAATCTAATCGAAAGCAAAACATACATATACTACATCACCTACATATTAACAGTAGGTAATTCTAATGGAAGACTAGGCCTGCCTGTACACCATCACACACAAATTGAATTTGTTTGTAAGAACAAATATATAGCTGTATTACTAATATATATATATATATATATATATATATATATATATATATATATATATATAAAAATTATTGTGTGTGTGTGTGTGTTTCTTGTTATCTGGGGTTGGTTTTCGATTTGCAAGATAAATACTGAATATACAGAAGGTTATTGGTTGGTTTATATAACGTTGCGGTATACGAAAGTTGCACATGACATGTTAGTAAACCCCGGTGTGTTTGTCTGTGTAAACGTAGCCACTTTAACACATTTTCAACTGATGTCTTTCGAGTAATCCTTGATATTATTATAAACATGATGTCTGAAGACTCTGAACATATTATGATTTTACATATTTTTTGTTTACCTCAGTACTTTAGTATTATTACAAATATTGACCAAACACGTGGTGTTCCTTGTTTATCAACGTAGACATATATCTTACAACCGAAAGCAAGTGGTAAGTGGACGAAGTAGGCAAGATCGGAGGCGTTTACGATATTTGAAGAAAACAACATGTTATGGTAATTTACTTGAAATTCGTGATAACAATTATAGTGTAACGTTGATATAATAACTGATGCCATTATGTTTGTCTGTGAAAATGTATTACGGCAACTTCGATACTGATTGAATCGAAAAAGTACATATCTTTGTCGACGACTACAACCTTTAACGAAAATGATGTGTTAATTCATTTACTTTACATGTGGTGTAATTACGTAGATATTCGATTTCAGGCCAAATATCCGCTGGCACAACTGAACGGAAAGGCGATCAAGCGCATCCGACATTTGAAAAAAATATTATGTTAATTTACTTGAAATTCGTAATAACAAGAAAATAATAATGTAACGGTGATATGCTAACTGATGCTATTATGTTTGTCTGTGAAAGTTTACTACGGCAACTTTGATATTGATGGAATCGCAAATGGACAGATCTTTGTCGACGACTATATCCGTTAACAAAAATGATGCTGTGTTAATTGATAGACATTTACGTTTACATGTGGTGTAATTACGTAGATATTCGTTTTTAGGCCAAATATCCGCTGACACAATTGAACGGAAAGGCGATCAAGCGCATCCTGGGCGCGCGCGTGGTGGCGCCAGTGCAAGCACGCGGCGATCACGTGCGTGCGTTCCGCGTGATGTGGCGGGTAGACGACGACGAGGGACTGTCTCGCGTGTGGAGTGACGTCGTGTCGCAGCGCTGCAAGTGCGACGCGTTCGTGGCGCAGGCTCCGTCGCTTCAGATGTTCGTGTCGTGTATCACCGGGATGACGAAATACCGCAGTCGCCTCACTCCGGACTCGGCGACATTCCCCGCCTACCCGGCTGTCAGTTATTGGGCGGTGTTCGACCGAGCAGATATCGGACCACAGCTGACTCTGGGACTGACAGCCGTATGTCCGGCGGCCGTGGTGAAGCAGATTCAGTCGTATCAGACGGACCAGGAGAACGACCGTCTCACGCTCTTCGTCGCGCTGAAGGACCACTGCAGCAGTTTCGTCGCCAATAAGATCAGGAGCCTCAGCCGCCACGCGCCACCCGCTGCCGAGACTGATCCTCACCCGCCGAACGCTAAAGTCGTGGCGATGTCTAACAGCAGGTATCTCAGTGAACTTCCCCAGGCCATAGAAGAACTGAGGGCAGCCGGCCTCTCCATCTACCTGGACGTGCTCACAGGACACTGAACTGTTTCACTGGACAACGACTTCGTATGTTAGTTTATTGCGGCAATGTTTCCGTTTGTACAAAATGGCATCTTAACAACGGCAATAGGCCTAGCGAAGAAGATAGACCGACTAACACTGTTTAATAATCATAAGAAAACCAGTGACGGTGATGTACATGTCTTATCGCTATAAACGCCAATACATTGTACACAGTAATAAGGACAGAGTGGAATTAATTAAGACAGTTATGTTACTTGAGCCGTCGCCCTAATTCAGTTAAGTGGTGTTTGGGGTTGTTTTAATAAATGGTTTGCTGCTAGAACCATAAGTGTATTGCTACTAGAACCGCAAGTACACTTGTGTTACTGTTGCTGCTAGAATCAATAGTTATAGTTAGCTGAAATGCTGAACATTTAACGATAACATTCACTCTAGGCTTAAAGGGAAACGAAATGCAACATTTAGTGTTGTCATGGAATAAGGTCGCACAGAATCTGGCAGAAAACGTGATTTTGCAATATGCCATAATGCCAGCATTTTGTCGTGGCAGAAGAACAACTGTATTTGTTTTGTGTCTTCGTTAATAGTAACAAGTGAAATTGTGGACTGGTCGAGTTCTTCTTCTACGTCGATCACCTTCTAGATGTAAACCCATGTCGCAATCACGAATTTTGCCACATTTCCCAGTGCTACTAGATCATCGTAAATATTGTCATCGTGCGTCTTCTTCTCTTCACTTGGTGTACTATGACACTCCTCCATGGCGAGCGCATTCGTCGACTGGATAATTGTTTCTGGGCCTAGGGCGATCTCTATCCTTAATGAATTACAACAATTAGATTTTTGGTGGAAATGGTTAGTCTTTAGGACAGCTTCTGAAACGTGCATATGCAGTAGGTGAAGAATTATGTGACGATGACTGTTAATGGTCTTTAATTGAGGATATATTTGCTGTAGCTTCAAGGTGTTGGTTTTCATATTAAATATTTTCGCAATATCGCTAGGATCAGTTATGAATGTTCGCAAATGTAACATGTTAAAATGTAATCCTTTGTTCTTTTGCTACCCTGTGTTATCTGTGTCCGTTTACAATACACCAGTGTGTTGTGTATACACACGCAGTGTGTTGTATATACACACGTTTTGCTACTCAAACGTTGAATCTAGTTGAAGACTAAACACGCACACATATACGACATCAAGCACGAATAAAATATTATGGTAATTTACTTGAAAATCGTGATAACAAGAAAATATAGTCTAACGTTGATATGCTAACTAATGCTATAAAGTTTGTCAGTGAAAATGCACTTCGGTAATTTTGATATTGATTGAATCGAAAACGTACCGATCTTTATCGACGACTATATCCTTTAAAAAAATGATGCCATGTTGTTCCATTGACATTTACGTTTACGTGTGCTGTAACTACACAGGTGTTCGTTTTCAGGCCAAATATCCGCTAACACAGCTGAAAGGAAAGTTGATCAAGCGCATCCTGGGCGCGCGCGTTGTGGCGCCAGTGCAAGCACGCGGCGATCACGTGCGTGCGTTCCGCGTGATATGGCGGGTAGATGACGATGAGGGACTGTCTCGAGTGTGGAGTGACGTCGTGTCGCAGCGCTGCAAGTGCGACGCGTTCGTGGCGCAGACCCCGTCGCTTCAGATGTTCGTATCGTGTATCACCGGGATGACGAAATACCGCAGCCGCCTCATTCCGGACTCGGCGACATTCCCCGCCTACCCGGCTGTCAGTTATTGGGCGGTGTTCGACCGAGCAGAGATCGGACCACAGCTGACTCTGGGACTGACAGCCGTATGTCCGGCGGCCGTGGTGAAGCAGATTCAGTCGTGTCAGACGGACCAGGAGAACGACCGTCTCACGCTCTTCGTCGCGCTGAAGGACCACTGCAGCAGTTTCGTCGCCAATAAGATCAGCAGCCACAGACGTCACTCGTTACTCGCTATCGAGACTGATCCTCACCCGCCGAACGCTAAACTCGTGTCGACGTCTAACAGCAGGTATCTCAGTGAACTTCCCCAGGCCATAGAAGAACTGAGGGCGGCCGGCCTCTCCATCTACCTGGACGTGCTCACAGGACACTGAACTTTTTCACTGGACATTGACTTTGTGTGTTAGTTTATTGCGGCAATGTTTCCGTTTGGGATGGTGTTTATACGTATTACTGGTTTGTACAAAATGGCATATTAACAACGGCAATAGGCCTACCGAAAACGTTAGACAGACACACTGTACTGGTTTGTACAAAATGGCATCTTGACAACGGCAATAGGCCTAACGAAGACTGGTTTGCTCAAAATGGTATCTTAGCAACGGTAATTGGCCTACCGAAGACGTTACACAGACACACTGTTTAACAATCATCAGAAAAGCAGTGACGGCGATTAACGAGTCTTGTCGCTATAAATGCCAAAACATTGTACACAGTAATACGGAAACATTGCAGTTAATTAAGATAGTTGTGTTACTTGAGTTATTGTTGACCTAAACTAATTAAGTGATGTTTGCAGTTTTTAGAATAAGTGTTTTGCTGCTTGACCGGAAGTGTGTTGCTGCTAGAATCACATGTGTGTTTTTGTTAGATCCATAGGTATTTTGATGCTGGAGCCCGTAGCTAACTGAAACGCTGGACGTTTAACGATAGCTGATTTACTCTTGAAGGGAAAGGAAATACAACCTTGAGTGTTGCGTACCTAATATAATTAATGCAAACAACCATTTGCTTCACAATTAATCCAGGATGTGGTGTCAAATGGGGAATTTGATACATCTGATATGCACACAAAGGTTAATGTTGTCAATGACGTAATCCCGAATTTTGCCACAATTGACCAGTGATACTAGATCATCGTAAAGATATTCGTTGTGCGTCTTCATCTCAACAATTTATGTGATGTTTTACATTCCTCGTCTATATCAGTGTAGAATGTTTTCGTCGATTGGGTAGTAGTGTCTGGGCCTAGGGCAATATCTAACAGTCCGAGATATGCTACTAAATGTGTCCATGTATATTGCGCGCACACACACACTCGCGCGCACGCGCACACACGCACGTTTTTTTATTATTATAACGTACGGGTTGGTTTGTTCGTGAATGCAATATAAGTGGCCCTTGCGCCTGTCGTTGGAACTTCTATCCAGCTAGTGTTAAACTCATTTCTTAATTATCATATTATTGGAATAATTCGCTGGTCATCCTGTCTAAACACATATCGCCGTCGATGGGACTTAAGGAAACTAATATGTGTGTTGTTTACACAAACTACATACATTTTGGTTTTGTGATTTTTACCATAAAATTACGAGGGTCGTGAAATTCGGTTGCTATGTGTTCAAATATATCCTTAATAAATCACAACATGTGCAAATGATTACTCTGTATGACAGCCTGTGAAACGTGCCTATACAGTAGGGGAAGATTTATGTTACGATGACGGTTAATTGTCTTTAATTGAGGATGTACTTGCTGTAAGGCTGACATTGTAGGTTTTCATTTTAAATAAAATATTTCGCAAATATCGTTAGTATCAGTTATGAATGTTGGCAAATGAGACAGTAAAATAGAATCCGACCTTTTCACCTGTGTCCGTTTACAACAACCTGTGTGTTGTGTGTGCACACGCATCGCTACTTAAACGTGGGTAGTAATCTCGTCGAAGATTAAACTTGCATATACGACATCACGTACAAATCAACTGATACACATCATACTCAAATTAACTATAGGTAATAATCTAATCGAAAGAAAAACATACATATACTACATCACCTACACATTAACAGTAGGTAATTCTAATGGAAGACTAGGCCTGCCTGTACACCATCACACACAAATTGAATTTGTTTGTAAGAACAAATATATAGCTGTATTACAAATATATATATATATATATATATATATATATATATATATATATATATATATATATATATATATATATATATATATATATATATTTATTTAAAAACATTCAACTTAGTGTTTCTTCGTCGTTTCCTTAGTTACTCCTGGGGTTGGTTTTCGATTTGCAAGATAAATACTGAATATACAGAAGGTTATTGGTTGGTTTATATAACGTTGCGGTATTCGAAAGTTGCACATGACATGTTAGTAAACCCCGGTGTGTTTGTCTGTGTAAACGTAGCCACTTTAACACATTTTCAACTGATGTCTTTCGAGTAATCCTTGATATTATTATTAACATGATGTCTGAAGACTCTGAACATATTATGATTTTACATATTTAATTTTTTTTACCTGAGTACTTTAGTAATATTACAAATATTGACCAAACACGTGGTGTTCCTTGTTTATCAACGTAGACATATATCTTACAACCGAAAGCAAGTGGTAAGTGGACGAAGTAGGCAAGATCGGAGGCGTTTACGATATTTGAAAACAAAATTATTATGTTAATTTACTTGAAATTCGTAATAACAAGAACATATAGTGTAACGTTGATATACTAACTGATGCTATAATGTTTGTCTGTGAAAGTTTACTACGGCAACTTTGATATTGATGGAATCGCAAACGGACAGATCTTTGTCGACGACTATATCCGTTAACAAAAATGATGCTGTGTTAATTGATAGACATTTACGTTTACATGTGGTGTAATTACGTAGATATTCGTTTTTAGGCCAAATATCCGCTGACACAACTGAACGGAAAGGCGATCAAGCGCATCCTGGGCGCGCGCGTGGTGGCGCCAGTGCAAGCACGCGGCGATCACGTGCGTGCGTTCCGCGTTATGTGGCGGGTAGATGACGACGAGGGACTGTCTCGAGTGTGGAGTGACGTCGTGTCGCAGCGCTGCAAGTGCGACGCGTTCGTGGCGCAGACCCCGTCGCTTCAGATGTTCGTGTCGTGTATCACCGGGTTGACGAAATTCCGCAGCCGCCTCACATCGGACCCGGTGACATTCCCCGCCTACCCGGCTGTCAGTTATTGGGCGGTGTTCGACCGAGCAGATATCGGACCACAGCTGACACTGGGACTGACAGCCGTATGTCCGGCGGCCGTGGTGAAGCAGATTCAGTCGTGTCAGACGGACCAGGAGAACGACCGTCTCACGCTCTTCGTCGCGCTGAAGGACCACTGCAGCAGTTTCATCGCCAATAAGATCAGGAGCCTCAGCCGCCACGCGCCACTCGCTGCCGAGACTGATTCTCACCCGCCGAACGCTAAACTCGTGGCGATGTCTAACAGCAGGTATCTCAGTGAACTTCCCCAGGCCATAGAAGAACTGAGGGCAGCCGGCCTCTCCATCTACCTGGACGTGCTCACAGGACACTGAACTTTTCACTGGAAAAATTCGTATGTTAGTTTACTGCGGCAATGTTTCCGTTTGTACAAAATGGCATCTTAACAACGGCAATAGGCCTAGCGAAGAAGATAGACCGACTAACACTGTTTAACAATCATAAGAAAACCAGTGACGGCGATGTACATGTCTTATCGCTATAAACGCCAATACATTGTACACAGTAATAAGGACAGAGTGGAATTAATTAAGACAGTTATGTTACTTGAGCCGTCGCCCTAATTCAGTTAAGTGGTGTTTGGGGTTGTTTTAATAAATGGTTTGCTGCTAGAACCATAAGTGTATTGCTATAGAACCGCAAGTACACTTGTGTTACTGTTGCTGCTAGAATCAATAGTTATAGTTAGCTGAAATGCTGAACGTTTAACGATAACATTCCTCTAGGCTTAAAGGGAAACGAAATGTAACATTTAGTGTTGTCATGGAATAAGGTCGCACAGAATCTGGCAGAAAACGTGATTTTGCAATATGCCATAATGCCAGCATTTTGTCGTGGCAGAAGAACAACTGTATTTGTTTTGTGTCTTCGTTAATAGTAACAAGTGAAATTGTGGACTGGTCGAGTTCTTCTTCTACGTCGATCACCTTCTAGATGTAAACCCATGTCGCAATCACGAATTTTGCCACATTTCCCAGTGCTACTAGATCATCGTAAATATTGTCATCGTGCGTCTTCTTCTCTTCACTTGGTGTACTATGACACTCCTCCATGGCGAGCGCATTCGTCGACTGGATAATTGTTTCTGGGCCTAGGGCGATCTCTATCCTTAATGAATTACAACAATTAGATTTTTGGTGGAAATGGTTAGTCTTTAGGACAGCTTCTGAAACGTGCATATGCAGTAGGTGAAGAATTTGTGACGATGACTGTTAATGGTCTTTAATTGAGGATATATTTGCTGTAGCTTAAGGTGTTGGTTTTCATTTAAATATTTTCCAATATCGCTAGGATCAGTTATGAATGTTCGCAAATGTAACATGTTAAAATGTAATCCTTTGTTTTTTGCTACCCTGTGTTATCTGTGTCCTTTACAATACACCAGTGTGTTGTGTATACACACGCAGTGTGTTGTATATACACACGTTTTGCTACTCAAACGTTGAATCTAGTTGAAGACTAAACAGCACAATATACGACATCAAGCACGAATAAAATATTATGGTAATTTACTTGAAAATCGTGATAACAAGAAAATATAGTCTAACGTTGATATGCTAACTAATGCTATAAAGTTTGTCAGTGAAAATGCACTTCGGTAATTTTGATATTGATTGAATCGAAAACGTACCGATCTTTATCGACGATATATCCTTTAAAAAAATGATGCCATGTTGTTTCCCTTGACATTTACGTTTACGTGTGCTGTAACTACACAGGTGTTCGTTTTCAGGCCAAATATCCGCTAACACAGCTGAAAGGAAAGTTGATCAAGCGCATCCTGGGCGCGCGCTTGTGGCGCCGTGCAAGCACGCGGCGATCACGTGCGTGCGTTCCGCGTGATATGGCGGGTAGAGACGAGAGGGACTGTCTCGAGTGTGGAGTGACGTCGTGTCGCAGCGCTGCAAGTGCGACGCGTTCGTGGCGCAGGCCCCCTCGCTTCAGATGTTCGTTCTGTATCACCGGGATACGAAATACCGCAGCCGCCTCATTTCCGGACCCCCGTTATTGGGCGGTGTTCGACCGAGCAGAGATCGGACCACAGCTGACTCTGGGACTGACAGCCGTATGTCCGGCGGCCGTGGTGAAGCAGATTCAGTCGTGTCAGACGGACCCGGAGAACGACCGTCTCACGCTCTTCGTCGCGTGAAGGACCACTGCAGCAGTTTCGTCGCCAATAAGATCACAGCCACAGACGTCACTCGTTTCTCGCTATCGAGACTGATCCTCACCCGCCGAACGCTAAACTCGTGTCGACGTCTAACAGCAGGTATCTCAGTGAACTTCCCCAGGCCATAGAAGAACTGAGGGCGGCCGGCCTCTCCATTACCTGGACGTGCTCACAGGACACTGAACTTTTTATGGACATTTACTTTGTGTGTTGTTTATTGCGGCAATGTTTCCGTTTGGGATGGTGTTTATACGTTTACTGGTTTGTAAAAATGGCATTTAACAACGGCAAAGGCCTACCGAAAAAGACGTTACACAAAAAACACAACCTGGTAAAAATGGTTTGCTCAAAATGGTATCTTAGCAACGGTAATTGGCCTACCGAAGACGTTACACAGACACACTGTTTAACAATCATAAAAAAATGAAAGGCGATAACGAGTCTTTTATAAATGCCAAAACATTGTACACAGTAATACGGAAACATTGCAGTTAATTAAGATAGTTGTGTTACTTGAGTTATTGACCTAAACTAATTAAGTGATGTTTGCAGTTTTTAGAATAAGTGTTTTGCTGCTTGACCGGAAGTGTGTTGCTGCTAGAATCACATGTGTGTTTTTGTTAGATCCATAGGTATTTTGATGCTGGAGCCCGTAGCTAACTGAAACGCTGGACGTTTAACGATAGCTGATTTACTCTTGAAGGGAAAGGAAATACAACCTTGAGTGTTGCGTACCTAATATAATTAATGCAAACTAACCATTTGCTTCACAATTAATCCAGGATGTGGTGTCAAATGGGGAATTTGATACATCTGATATGCACACAAAGGTTAATGTTGTCAATGACGTAATCCCGAATTTTGCCACAATTGACCAGTGATACTAGATCATCGTAAAGATATTCGTTGTGCGTCTTCATCTCTACAATTTATGTGATGTTTTACATTCCTCGTCTATATCAGTGTAGAATGTTTTCGTCGATTGGGTAGTAGTGTCTGGGCCTAGGGCAATATCTAACAGTCCGAGATATGCTACTAAATGTGTCCATGTATATTGCGCGCACACACACACTCGCGCGCACGCGCACACACGCACATTTTTTTTATTATTATAACGTACGGGTTGGTTTGTTCGTGAATGCAATATAAGTGGCCCTTGCGCCTGTCGTTGGAACTTCTATCCAGCTAGTGTTAAACTCATTTCTTAATTATCATATTATTGGAATAATTCGCTGATCATCCTGTCTAAACACATATCGCCGTCGATGGGACTTAAGGAAACTAATATGTGTGTTGTTTACACAAACTACATACATTTTGGTTTTGTGATTTTTACCATAAAATTACGAGGGTCGTGAAATTCGGTTGCTATGTGTTCAAATATATCCTTAATAAATCACAACATGTGCAAATGATTACTCTGTATGACAGCCTGTGAAACGTGCCTATACAGTAGGGGAAGATTTATGTTACGATGACGGTTAATTGTCTTTAATTGAGGATGTACTTGCTGTAAGGCTGACATTGTAGGTTTTCATTTTAAATAAAATATTTCGCAAATATCGTTAGTATCAGTTATGAATGTTGGCAAATGAGACAGTAAAATAGAATCCGACCTTTTCACCTGTGTCCGTTTACAACAACCTGTGTGTTGTGTGTGCACACGCATCGCTACTTAAACGTGGGTAGTAATCTCGTCGAAGATTAAACTTGCATATACGACATCACGTACAAATCAACTGATACACATCATACTCAAATTAACTATAGGTAATAATCTAATCGAAAGCAAAACATACATATACTACATCACCTACACATTAACAGTAGGTAATTCTAATGGAAGACTAGGCCTGCCTGTACACCATCACACACAAATTGAATTTGTTTGTAAGAACAAATATATAGCTGTATTACTACATATATATATATATATATATATATATATATATATATATATATATATATGGGGTTGGTTTTCGATTTGCAAGATAAATACTGAATATACAGAAGGTTATTGGTTGGTTTATATAACGTTGCGGTATTCGAAAGTTGCACATGACATGTTAGTAAACCCCGGTGTGTTTGTCTGTGTAAACGTAGCCACTTTAACACATTTTCAACTGATGTCTTTCGAGTAATCCTTGATATTATTATTAACATGATGTCTGAAGACTCTGAACATATTATGATTTTACATATTTAATTTGTTTTACCTGAGTACTTTAGTAATATTACAAATATTGACCAAACACGTGGTGTTCCTTGTTTATCAACGTAGACATATATCTTACAACCGAAAGCAAGTGGTAAGTGGACGAAGTAGGCAAGATCGGAGGCGTTTACGATATTTGAAAACAAAATTATTATGTTAATTTACTTGAAATTCGTAATAACAAGAACATATAGTGTAACGTTGATATACTAACTGATGCTATAATGTTTGTCTGTGAAAGTTTACTACGGCAACTTTGATATTGATGGAATCGCAAACGGACAGATCTTTGTCGACGACTATATCCGTTAACAAAAATGATGCTGTGTTAATTGATAGACATTTACGTTTACATGTGGTGTAATTACGTAGATATTCGTTTTTAGGCCAAATATCCGCTGACACAACTGAACGGAAAGGCGATCAAGCGCATCCTGGGCGCGCGCGTGGTGGCGCCAGTGCAAGCACGCGGCGATCACGTGCGTGCGTTCCGCGTTATGTGGCGGGTAGACGACGACGAGGGACTGTCTCGAGTGTGGAGTGACGTCGTGTCGCAGCGCTGCAAGTGCGACGCGTTCGTGGCGCAGACCCCGTCGCTTCAGATGTTCGTGTCGTGTATCACCGGGTTGACGAAATTCCGCAGCCGCCTCACATCGGACCCGGTGACATTCCCCGCCTACCCGGCTGTCAGTTATTGGGCGGTGTTCGACCGAGCAGATATCGGACCACAGCTGACACTGGGACTGACAGCCGTATGTCCGGCGGCCGTGGTGAAGCAGATTCAGTCGTGTCAGACGGACCAGGAGAACGACCGTCTCACGCTCTTCGTCGCGCTGAAGGACCACTGCAGCAGTTTCATCGCCAATAAGATCAGGAGCCTCAGCCGCCACGCGCCACTCGCTGCCGAGACTGATTCTCACCCGCCGAACGCTAAACTCGTGGCGATGTCTAACAGCAGGTATCTCAGTGAACTTCCCCAGGCCATAGAAGAACTGAGGGCAGCCGGCCTCTCCATCTACCTGGACGTGCTCACAGGACACTGAACTGTTTCACTGGACAACGACTTCGTATGTTAGTTTACTGCGGCAATGTTTCCGTTTGTACAAAATGGCATCTTAACAACGGCAATAGGCCTAGCGAAGAAGATAGACCGACTAACACTGTTTAACAATCATAAGAAAACCAGTGACGGCGATGTACATGTCTTATCGCTATAAACGCCAATACATTGTACACAGTAATAAGGACAGAGTGGAATTAATTAAGACAGTTATGTTACTTGAGCCGTCGCCCTAATTCAGTTAAGTGGTGTTTGGGGTTGTTTTAATAAATGGTTTGCTGCTAGAACCATAAGTGTATTGCTATAGAACCGCAAGTACACTTGTGTTACTGTTGCTGCTAGAATCAATAGTTATAGTTAGCTGAAATGCTGAACGTTTAACGATAACATTCACTCTAGGCTTAAAGGGAAACGAAATGTAACATTTAGTGTTGTCATGGAATAAGGTCGCACAGAATCTGGCAGAAAACGTGATTTTGCAATATGCCATAATGCCAGCATTTTGTCGTGGCAGAAGAACAACTGTATTTGTTTTGTGTCTTCGTTAATAGTAACAAGTGAAATTGTGGACTGGTCGAGTTCTTCTTCTACGTCGATCACCTTCTGGATGTAAACCCATGTCGCAATCACGAATTTTGCCACATTTCCCAGTGCTACTAGATCATCGTAACTATTGTCATCGTGCGTCTTCTTCTCTTCACTTGGTGTACTATGACACTCCTCCATGGCGAGCGCATTCGTCGACTGGATAATTGTTTCTGGGCCTAGGGCGATCTCTATCCTTAATGAATTACAACAATTAGATTTTTGGTGGAAATGGTTAGTCTTTAGGACAGCTTCTGAAACGTGCATATGCAGTAGGTGAAGAATTCTGTGACGATGACTGTTAATGGTCTTTAATTGAGGATATATTTGCTGTAGCTTAAAGGTGTTGGTTTTCATTTAAAATATTTTCTCAATATCGCTAGGATCAGTTATGAATGTTCGCAAATGTAACATGTTAAAATGTAATCCTTTGTTTTGTTGCTACCCTGTGTTATCTGTGTCCATTTACAATACACCAGTGTGTTGTGTATACACACGCAGTGTGTGTTGTATATACACACGTTTTGCTACTCAAACGTTGAATCTAGTTGAAGACTAAACATGCACATATATACGACATCACGCACGAATAAAATATTATGGTAATTTACTTGAAAATCGTGATAACAAGAAAATATAGTCTAACGTTGATATGCTAACTAATGCTATAAAGTTTGTCAGTGAAAATGCACTTCGGTAATTTTGATATTGATTGAATCGAAAACGTACCGATCTTTATCGACGATTATATCCTTTAAGAAAATGATGCCATGTTGATCCATTGACATTTACGTTTACGTGTGCTGTAACTACACAGGTGTTCGTTTTCAGGCCAAATATCCGCTAACACAGCTGAAAGGAAAGTTGATCAAGCGCATCCTGGGCGCGCGCGTGGTGGCGCCCGTGCAAGCACGCGGCGATCACGTGCGTGCGTTCCGCGTGATATGGCGGGTAGACGACGACGAGGGACTGTCTCGAGTGTGGAGTGACGTCGTGTCGCAGCGCTGCAAGTGCGACGCGTTCGTGGCGCAGGCTCCGTCGCTTCAGATGTTCGTGTCGTGTATCACCGGGATGACGAAATACCGCAGCCGCCTCATTCCGGACAGTTATTGGGCGGTGTTCGACCGAGCAGAGATCGGACCACAGCTGACTCTGGGACTGACAGCCGTATGTCCGGCGGCCGTGGTGAAGCAGATTCAGTCGTGTCAGACGGATCAGGAGAACGACCGTCTCACGCTCTTCGTCGCGCTGAAGGACCACTGCAGCAGTTTCGTCGCCAATAAGATCATCAGCCACAGACGTCACTCGCTACTCGCTATCGAGACTGATCCTCACCCGCCGAACGCTAAACTCGTGTCGACGTCTAACAGCAGGTATCTCAGTGAACTTCCCCAGGCCATAGAAGAACTGAGAGCGGCCGGCCTCTCCATTTACCTGGACGTGCTCACAGGACACTGAACTGTTTAAGTGGACAATGACTTCGTGTGTTAGTTTATTGCGGCAATGTCTCCGTTTGTGATGGTGTTTATACGTGTTACTGGTTTGTATAAAATGGCATCTTAACAACGGCAAGAGACCTACCGAAGACGTTACACAGACACACTGTTTAACAATCATAAGAAAATGAACGGCGATGAACGAGTCTTATCGCTATAAATGCCAACACATTGTACACAGTAATACGGAAATATTGCAATTAATTAAGATAGTTGTGTTACTTGAGCTATTGATCTAAACTAATTAAGTGATGTTTGCAGTTTTTAGAATAAGTGTTTTGCTGCTTGACCGGAAGTGTGTTGCTGCTAGAATCACAAGTGTGTTTTTGTTAGATCCATAGGTATTTTGCTGCTGGAGCCCATAGCTAACTGAAACGATGGACGTTTAACGATAGCTGATTTACTCTTGAAGGGAAAGGAAATACAACCTTTAGTGTTGCGCACCTAATATCATTAATGCAAACTAACCATTTGCAGTCACAATTAATCCAGGATGTGGTCTCAAATGGGGAATTTGATACATCTGATATGCACACGAAGGTTGATGTTATCCATGACGTAATCCCGAATTTTGCCACACTTAGAGTGATACTAGATCATCGTTAAGATTATTGCCGTGCGTCTTCGTCTCTACACTTTGTGTGCTGTTACATTCCTCGTTTATATCAATGTCGAATGTTTTCGTCGATTGGGTAGTGGTGTCTGGGCTTTGGGCAACATACACACACACGCACGCGCACGCACCACACGCACGCACGCACGCACGCACGCACACACACACACACACACACACAACACACACACACACATAGTGTCACACACACACACACACACACACACACACACACACACACACACACACACACACACACACACACACACACACACACACACACACACACATAGTGTCACACACAATAGTGTCACACACACACACACACACACACACACACACACACACACACACACACACACACACACACACACACACACACACACACACACACACACACACACACGTGTCACACACCGTGTCACACACACCGTGTCACACACACATAGTGTCACACACACACAAACACACGTGCGCGCGCACGCGCGCACGCACCTGTTTTGTGTATAACGTATGGGTTGTTTTTTCGTGAATGCAATATCAGTGGCCCTTGCGCCTGTCGTTGGAACCTTTATCCAGCTAGTGTTAAACTCATTTTTTATTATTATATCATTGGAATAATTCACTGATCATCCTGTCTAAACACATATCGCCGTCGGTGGGACTTAAGGGAACTAATCTGTGTGTTGTTTACGGAGACTACACACATTTTGGTGTTGTGATTGTTTACCATATATTGACGCGGGTAGTGAAATTCGGTAGCTATGTGTTCAAAAATATCCTTAATAAACCACAGCAGGTGCAAATGATTACTCTGTATGACACCCTGTGAAAGGAAGATTTATGTTACGATGACGGTTAATTCTCTTTAATTGAGGATGTATTTGCTGTAAGGCTGATGTTGTAGGTTTTAATTTTAAATAAAATATTTCGCAAATATCGCTAGAATCAGTTATGAATGTTGGCAAATAAGACACAGTAATATAGAATCCAACCTTTTCACCTGTGTCCGTTTACAACACCTGTGTGTTGTGTATGCACACGCTTCGCTGCTTAAACGTGGGTAGTAATCTAGTCGAAGATTTAACTTGCATATACGACATCACGTACAAATCAACTGATACACATAATACTCAAATTAACTATAGATAATAATCTAATCGAAAGCCAAACATACATATACTACATCACCTACACATTAACAGTAGGTAATTCTAATGGAAGACTAGGCCTGCCTGTACACCATCACACACAAATTGAATTTGTTTGTAAGAACAAATATATAGCAGTATTACTATATATATACGCCTGCGATCTTGCCTACTTCGTCAACTTACCACTTGCTTTCGGTTGTAAGATATCTGTCTACGTTGATTAACAAGGAACGGCACGTGTTTGGTCATTACCCTGTGTTCAACAGGAAATGATTTAATATTTGGAATAATACTAAAGTGCTGAGGTAAAAAAATTAAATATGTAAAATCATAATACGTTCAGACATGTGTATAAAGGATTACTCGAAAGATATCAGTTTGAAATGTGTTAACGTGGCTACGTTTACACAGACAAACACAGCGGGGTTTACTAACTTATGTCATGTGCAACTTTCGTATACCGCAACGTTATATAAACCAACCAATAACCTTCTGCATATTCAGTATTTATCTTGCAAATCGAGAACCAACCCCAGGAGTAACTAAGGTAACGACGAAGAAACACGAAGCTGACTGTTCTAATATATATATATATATATATATATATATATATATATATATATATATATATATATATATATATATATATATATAATACCCTTTAGGTGAACACCACTTCCATCTGATGTTCACAACATTTCCAATGGAACTAATTAAAGCCTTGAACATTGAACAATGGTCAGTTAACAATATTTATATAATGTAACAGCGATGCGTTCTGAATATTCCAATACACCACACCTGCTCCATCTTGGCGAGTGTCATTAGTAGCATCGACAGTCTGATGCTAGTAATGACACTCGCCAAGTTGGAGCAGGGCTTGAGGCAACATGCGGCGGGAGAAGCGAGTCAGGCCGACCACGCCTGGGACCCCGAAGACTGCTCGTCCAACTTCACGCTGAAGGAGAACGACCGCCTGGTGAGTAGCGATACTGTGCGTGTGCGTGTGCGTGCGTGTGCGTGTGCGTGTGCGTGTGCGTGCGCGTGCGCGTGCGCGTGCGCGTGCGCGTGTGTGTATATGAACTGATGCAAACATCTAAATAGCTACAGTATACCTACGTAGATCAACAAACCGCTCGTTTATATTAGGCCTTCTTGTAAATTGGACACTTTCAGTTTCTGCAATAGTATCAAAGATCTAAAAAACCTTACCAATACATGACTCTAAATAACCATCGTGGGTCAGAAGGCAATGGTCTAAAGAAGCCATTTATAAAAAGCGAGAGACGAGTTACGATGATAGCCACGTGATGTGGTGGTTTAACGGCGCAGTTTATATCAACAAACATATTGTGTGCTGGTTAAACGGAGCTGATCATGACGATAATCACGTTGCTAAAGTATTCCAGATGCAAAATGTATGCCAAAAAAATGTTCAGAAACCAAAAATTTGCTGTAAAATGTATCATAATAGCTTGTATGAAATACGGTTCATTAGTTATGGGTCGGTTAGATTATCCACAATGGCTGACGGTAGTCATGGCCAATGATTTTATAATTCAACGTGTATCTTCGGATAATTCAATGTCTATGTCCCTAAGACAACCTATACATAATGACTTGAAGGAAACATTCACTTCTTCTTCTTCTTATGGTTAGGTCATCACTCTATGTTAGCCACATGTCTATGGCTAGAGTATTATCGAGTTTGTTTTCAGAGTTGTCCTTCTCTATAATTAGTGAGTCCACTACAGGTTACGTATTTACCCCCTGTATGGGATCTTTTACTTCCCTGGCATAGACACTAGATGGAAAGGACCACTGGCGTTTAGTGTCTCTTCTGAAAGACACATGCAATGTGAGGTGAACGAAATTACCTACGTTTCGAAACGGCGGCAGGTGGGATTGGACCACCGTCCCCTCAATTGACAGTCCGGCGCTCTACCGCGCGACACTCGCTCCTTAGCAAGCCTATTGTAACGCCGCTTATATCGTTGTGTTTTCAGAGGATACAATAATGGCGTGGTTATGTCACGCAAGCCACTGAAAAACGATGAATACTTCGGGGTGAGACTCGATAAAACAGAAGACCTACCGACGAAGTATAAACTTGACATCGAAGTGACAACGAATTCGCCAGAGAAGATGAACTTTCCTGAAACCATGACGGACTGCCAACAGGAGAAAACCTGGATGATCTGTGGATCACGACTGGTTCACAATCAGCTCCAGTCGCGCGGAGTATCGCCATGTACCGTGACCCACTTACAGTTTCAGTCCCTATAGGGCCTGCAAGTGGGTTACGATACATGGCGTGACTCCGCGCGACTGGAGCTTATTGGGGACTAAGCGAGACCAATTGGGGACTGGACACAAGAATAATATTCTAATGATGGATGACAGTTGTAGCTTCCGACTGATGAATACTAGGAAAATCAGTTCATAAATATTTTGTCTTATACGTGTCTTATCTTAAATGTCCAATTTAATATTGAGTTTATCACACTATCATAAACACATAGCGATTTACGTTGTGCAGATAATAGACACAATGTTAGACCGTATGTGTCTTTTACGGAATTTGCGTTTTACATTGCTGTACGTTGTGGTTTCGATAAGCACTTATATCTGACAAGTTGTTTAAATGCACATAATCATGACACGTGTATACGTTTGGCCCAAACAGGTTGTACTCGCGAAAACAGGCACTCTTCATTATTAGTCAAGATCGCCAAACACAAGTACTTGCCGCTATTGCCATGGCAACCACCATAATAATCGATTAAAATTCATGATTTCCGTGATCATTGTCACCGGCAAAGTGTTCCACTGCTTCTGCTTGTAATAATCTTTCGGACAATATAACTGAAATACGTTATTTCGGAACAGTTCTATTGTTACGACCAAAAACAAAACAAAGTCCTATATGCTAACGTGGAGTATATGGAGCTCCTGCCCCCAACTGCCCCCAGCCTCGTTTTCGCGTGCGAGACTTGCACGCCCTTATGTTATTTTGTGCCGCCATTTTTCCATGTTAAATTTAAGACTTGAATGAAGGTAACATTCATGTCAGTGTGGGTAGTAAGTGTAGGTTTATGTGATTGACATCTTTCGATATAATTATACAGATGTATATTTAAAGCAGTGATAGTTTGGTAAATACAACTATGTGCCATGTCTGGTCACGGATGGTAAATCAGGCTCATCAATGCCCGAAGGCGAGGTAGAGCGGCAAGTCCCATCCCAAGACAAGTCAGGACCCAAGCTTCGGGCTCAAGCTAAAGGCCCACATTTATATGATTTCGTTATGCACTTGCTGGGGCATAATTTTTCAGAATGGTTGTCTGCATCAATAATTTTGGAAAGCAGACAGGCGGAATCAAATGATCGAATCGACGCTTAGCTTAACTTAACTACACTAATCTGGGGCAAGGCCGGCCTTGCGGTTACAACGGCAGCTCATTAATTCCACAGGCAGAGTTGAGGGGCTGAAGGGTGCTGCCACCTCACGGAGCCTGGGTAATTGAGGCTCAGACCAACCACGAAGCATCACACATGGAACTATTGCCGCTGATCAATTAAATATATGTACAGTTCAGTGTCCTGTGAGCACGTCCAGGTAGAAAGAGAGAGGCCGGCCGTTCCCAGTTCTTCTATAAGAAGGGGAAATTCACTCGCTAGCGAGACTGGTGAATCACCCGCCGAACGCTAAACTTGTGGCGCCGTCTAACAGCAGTTATCTTCCCCCTGCCATAGAAGAACTGAGAGCGGCCGGCCTATCCATCTACATGGACGTGCTCACTGGACATTGGACTGTGCTGATGTTTCACAGAACATATATTAAATTGATTAGCGACAATCGTGCCACGTGTGACGTTTCACGTTTGGCCTAGTTCCGGTATTCGCGCTCACGGTGCAATACATTGTACGAAACATGTCCAAACAATAGCAGTAGGCTTACGCGAGAAGGGTCACCGAAACACAAGGCGGCTAGCAGTCAGTAGATTCAGAGTGATTGTCTTGTAGCTATGAAGCACCGTGTTTGATCATTATAACGGATTACATTTATTATAGTTCTTTTACTTGAGAGCTATTGTCCTGAATCAATTACGTTAAGTGCTTTTGACAATTGTTCTTGCGTTTTGCAAAGTTTATTTTGGAGTCATGCACATAAAAGAGTTAAAATATAAACTACCATCTTATAACTACAATCAACATTTTTACATTGGTGATTTAATCAGAATGTGGTCTCCAAATGTTTGATTCCGGAGGCTGGCATCTTGTCACTGACGAGGTTGGTTTACCAACAGCCGGCTGTAAGCGACGTGTCAGTTACTTCGTCAATGATTCCTTCAAAGATTGTCGTTGATATTTTGTCGCTCTCTTTCATAACTTTGTGACTGAAAATGTTTCCTTTCTCACTGCTTTAAAAGGATCCTTTAGCATGTCTGATTTAATACTGACAAGTCTGATTTACATTCAAGAAACAAATGTGTCAGTTATCGTTAAGAGCACTTCTATTCCCATTTAACCATACATAGAGCAGGAAGCTCATGTGTGCATAATTTTACTATGTATGTATGTATGTATGTATGTATGTATGTATGTATGTATGTATGTATGTATGTATGTATGTATGTATGTATGTATGTATATATATATATATATATATATATATATATATATATTAATATCAAAGTGTAAACATTTGAATACATTACTATGGTGATATCCCAAAATCGCGTGACACAAATCCTTTGCTTGAAAAAAGGTTCACATACCGCGTCAATGTGGTGCAATTAAGCGGTACCCAACAACAAACAACAACGAACCCCATGTTCGGAGAGAACGTTTTATTGCAGACATAATCCAACACTACAAAGATACTAACTTAGTGAAATCAATATAGCTGGAATAAAAAGAAAATAGAACATAAATCATTGACCAGTATCGAGGCAAGTATCTCGCTAGACATTTGATTTGATTTGATTTGTATATATTGTAAATAAATACAATACATTTGATTTGATTTGACATTCACGGAAAAGAAGAGACAAACATACGATAAAGCGTGTAGCATGCCAGATTAATTCTGTCCACCATGAAATCTATACGTGGTTTGCAGTAAACAAGATCACATCCGGATATATTATAAACCTTTCAAACAAAACAAAACAAAAGCTTTAAAAGAAGCAGCTGTAATACTTTGATGCAGGTATCAGCTTCACACGAAAATCTAAAGTATAAAACAAATCGTTCTCTAAGTGTTTGTGCCCCCCACCTTTTTCACAGTTTGTATCTCTATCGGGCTGACAGTGTGCACATTGAGATGATTCATGTTTCTAGACATTTTTCGAAAGCCACGCAATTTCGTGTTTTTCGATATCATCATAAAGGTAATCATGCTATCTATACCTTTCGTTGGATGTAAGCAGAAGGAATGAATAGTTTTTAGTTATTGACGTTTCAAATCCTGAACACTTCACAGAAGCGTCAGTTTTCCTGTCGAAGATCACGTCTGCGCCCATACAAGTAGCGCTCTCTTTCACATTTCACATTTCTTACAGACGGAGCTATGTATCAATAAGCGTCAACATTATCACGCGACAAGTTAAAGAATTATAAATACTGAGTGTCAAAAGATATATTGAGTAACTATCAGTACGACAGACTTATTTATAACCATGACACATTTCACAAACTTCATAAGAGTGAAAAGGTTACTAAGTGTGCCATTACTTAATTTCTCAAGTGATCACTTACAAAACGACACACACATGTACACCACACACACACACACACACACAAACACACACACACACACACACACACACACACACACACATATATATATATATATATATATATATATATATATATATATATATATATATATATACGTGTGTGTATGAGTGTGTATATGTAACAGTATGTACTACCAACAACCATACATTTAGGTTCCATATATTTACATTAAACAGACATTATATATATATATATATATATATATATATATATATATATATATATATTTTATTTGCTACGTAGTAATTGCAAGCGTATTAGTTTATGCATATTATATTAATTGTATATATGTATGTATGTATGTATGTATGTATGTATGTATGTAGGTATGTATGTATGTATATGTATGTATGTATGTATGTATGTATGTATGTATGTATGTATGTATGTATGTATGTATGTATGTATGTATGTATGTATGTATGTATGTATGTATGTATGTATGTATGTATGTATGTATGTGTACATTCGTATTCGATCGTGCGTGCGAGTGAGCATCATGCTAGTTCACACTACTGTTTGTGTGGTACAATGCAAGATAATACAGTGTTGAAAGTTGCCTCAATGCAACACGGCTTCACGTTGTTCCAAACAGTGGCCACGCGGGCGGACGACTCGTCTAAGCAGTTTGGTTGCTGATTTGCCTTTGTTCTTTGCTTTCCTCCAGTTTCACGAGTAGACCGTACAAGACGATACTTCCCCTTTGCTCCGTCGCCCATTCTATCTCCTGGTTGCTGAATCTGGGGTCGAAGCAGTGGTCTTCTTCGACGGTTGCCTTGCCCACTTCGTAGCTACCGGGCGCAATGAGGACTTGGAACGCCACTTGACTGTTGTATACGGTCTTCGATTCTTCTTCGTCGACGTATCTGCAACGACGCGGCCAGTGTACACTAAATAACGTTCCCTCCGAGAGCGTTGATTTTGATCGTCACTAAATTAGGAATTGTGTCTAGATTACGAACACCCTACCATAATTGCAGACAGAAAATGCATACAACTTTTAGATCCTTATGCGGGCTTGAAACCTTTACAATGACCATCTTTAAAATGTGAAGTTGACAACGCAACCAAGTATCTTCTTTTCATTTTCAAACGTTCTGTTGAAGGTCTCTTACCAGTGTTAGGGCATCGTACTAATGGAAGTAATGGAGTTAGTTAACAAAACATATAAGGCAGCGATAGATTATTTTAACGGAAACAACATTCTGAGAGCAATTCTCAACAGAATGGTTTAATACATAATACTAGGATTTACTTGGTTGGCGTAGCATACGAGTGGTGACCGGCGTATCTGATACTTGGGGACACAAAGATCTGGCGGGTATTGAAGCCCTCTGGCTTCCAGTCTTCATCGAAGTGTTCAGGTCTCTCTGCAATCTTGTCACCACCACGAATTGTATCGCCTACGTATGTTGAAACACACATCTATGAACAGTGCCGACTAATTTAGCAGATACGAAGTGATAAGTATTCATTTATATGATATTGATATAATATATAATAATAATAAAGATTGATTAGCCACTTTCAACATGCAAGAACATTTCATGTTAAATAGGAATGTATTTTGGCGTTGAGTCACGTAGTGCCTATATACGAAATATGACAACTAAATATAATATATATATATATATATATATATATATATATATATAATGTTCTTTAAAATGATCAACACAAAATTATTATTTTGCACTAATAAATAAATAATATATCTCAGATGTTCTTTAAAATGATAGATTTTCTATACAAAAAATTACATTAAGTCAGTAAATAAATAAATAAATCTAAAATATCCTTTAAAATGAGAAATTATCTATTAGAAATCATCACGTTAAGCTAACATATATATATAAATAAATATTATAATGTCTAAATTGTCATTTAAAATACAAATTATATTTAAAGTTGAATGCTTTCAGATTATTTTACAAAATACATCAACGATTTTATTTACAATTATTATGTTAAACTAATATTTCACAGTAAAGATGAGTTGGTGTTAGATAGATTATCTATTAACATTTATTAAGATAAGCTAATAAATATATATTATAATGTCTCAAATGTCATTTACAATTAAAGTTATATTTAAAATTGAATGCTTGCAAAATTATTTTAGAAACTACGTCAAAAAAAATATTTTAAATTGTTATGTTAAGCTAATAGTTAACAGTAAAGAAGATTTCGTGTTTAGCACTATCGATCCGCTGTTTGAGAATATGTACACCTACACTCAACACGCATACAGTCCGGCAACACCAACCAGCGTCAGAAAAAGAACAATCCCGCCAGAGTATTGAAAACCCATCCATATTCATTTGCTATTACCTTGCCCAGAAATTTGAAACAGTCCACATTTTCGATTTCCAAAAATTATGAAAGCAATTGGTGTTTTCTTCTTCCTACAATCAACGATCATCTCCCGAGTCTTGGACGCATTCAATTTAATATTGATATTTCACACCACGACACCAGCCTGTTCACTTCGTGACGGTCATTGGCACATAGTCTTGTTACAGGGAAGGATGTGTTTTCAGTTACGATGTATTACTTTGCCTAAAGTGTGTGGTCGACGAGACTCATCTTTATCCTATTAAATCATGTATACAGCACAACTAGACAGCATAATACCAGATGCCTCAAAGACACACTCTACAGCAACCGTATTATCTCAGAGTCAATAAACTATTCCAGTTGTCATCAGATTGATTGATACGCCAGGGAGCTAAGGTGGATAGGCGAAGTTGTAAAGGTAAATAACTGCGGAATTTAGCAATATTTTCAACTGATTTAACACTAAAGGAAGCATTTCCCAAAGAGCAGGTGTACTCACAGCAAAAGCCCTAGCCCCGGTATTAGTATTGACTTTAGGGACAAAATGTAAATCAGAACTAGATGATCGAAACTGAACAGGAGTAATCAATGAATGTAAACACGATGGCTGCTTACAGGAAAGTGTCTGGAAAGTAATGATACAAATCTTAAATATGACAAGACATCTGACAGGAAGTCAAAGCAGAGACTTTAGAAGCGACATAAAATGAGTTAAACGTGGTGACCACACAACCCAAGGGTCGAAAGATTATCAAATGGCTATTGTACATACGTACCCGGCATTACAAGTTCCCCGATGTCCAGTATCTTCGCCACTCTGTCGGCTCTCGTACCATGAAACCCGCGATGCCATTTGCTGAAGCGGGGCTTCACTCGTTCCACGACTCTGCAGGTAAATTGTCGTACTGCTTTGATTAATAGCGAATTTATATAATTGTTAGGCAGAATCAGAATATATATATATATATATATATATATATATATATATATATATATATATATATACAGAATAATCCGTGGTTTTTTTCACAAATGTATACGATTAGTCTACAAAATCAAGTTTCTTTTTAATTTGCAGTACCAAAATAACGTGATGAAGAAGAAAGCCAGATTGGCCGGTTGATTGTACATTGCATTGCCAGAATTGTCCGTGGCGGTAGATGAAACGTTGACCAATGACAAATGTTTTAATACCAATGAGGAAACATTACAATTTGGTAAACACCCTGCAGTGCATACGTGCATATTAACGCCTATTGAAATTACTCAATTCAAACCAAGGACAGAATAGCCATCCAGGCCATCTTACCAATAAAACAGGCTAACTTAATATGTACGTGAATAGTTCGTAGTGGGTCCTTACTGGATGCCGGAGCGGTACCAGCCGACTGGGATGCCGTATTCCTTCGGTGGCTCCCCGCGAGTGTAGTAGTTGTCATCTTGTTTCACCGCGTGACAGTCGCTACAGAAGCACTGGTGCCACTGCTCGTCCCACGTGCTCTCTACGTGGACACACATACGTAACGTAAGACATTGTCTTTGGTGTCCTAAAGCGAAGCTAAATATATACAGTTATATATATATATATATATATATATATATATATATATATATAACTGAATTATATACATAATTATAATTCAATATATATTATATTATACATGAATATATATATATATATATAATATATATATATATTATACATGAATATATGTAACACACACACACACACATATATATATATATATATATATATATATATATATATATGTATGTTTTTCGTTCTTAAATATCCAACCATGAGGATAGTACAAAGCGCTTTATATATATATATATATATATATATATATATATATATATATATATATATATATGCATATAGTGTGTACAGAAATTTTATCATAGATCCACGCAGACATATAAGCCTAAATATGTATGTCCTGTATTCATTCGTTCATGAATGTATGCATGATACGTATCTATAGGCCCTATGTATGCATGTGTGTTTGTCGTGTGTTTATCGTGTTTTTCGTGTGTTTGTTTGTACCTGGGATGTCGAGCTGTTTCAGGTAGCGTTGACACAGAGCTTTGTATTTGCAAGGACGGAACAAAGTCGTATTTACCCCCGACACTTGTTGTTGACCTGAAAACGAACATGTGCACTCAATAGACGCAATGTCCCTACAATGCTACAACATAGCGCTACACAATGCTACAACATAGCGCTACACAATGCTATAACATAGCGCTACATAATGCTATAACGTAACGCTACACAATGCAACAACATAGCGCTACACAATGCCACAGCATAGCACTACACAATGCTACAACGTAGCGCTACACAATGCTACAACGTAGCGCTACACAATGCTACAACATAGCACTACACAATGCTACAACATAGCGCTACATAACGCTACACAATGCTACAACATCAATCAATAACTTTTATGTAGTAGATTCAGGGGTACTTACATGTTAAAGTAAAAAAACATGTTACGAATGTAAACATTTCATTAATTAAAAGTACACATTACGATAATAAAACAATGCACAAAATTATGTCAACAATTAAGCAAAGGCTTATTTAAACAAAAACGTTTTCATGTCCTTCTTGAAATGTCCAGAAACACGTTTGTTTGATGTAATGGAATTGTGTTCTGTATTTAGGGTTATGCCCATGAAACAGTTCGTCGGCCGAAACGTTCCAGGTTAATCCTAGGAGCGCCAACGAGAGCATGGTCAGCCGAACGCAGCCTGCGATAAGACAGCGTGCACTGTTAGCGTGCTCAACAGTTTAAACTGAATTCGCTGCGCCACAGGTAACCAGTGCAATTCTCGTAGTGCCGCCGTCACGCTGTGCTGGTCACGGCGAGGCACACGTAGGACGACGCGCGCAGCTGATCGCTGGACGAACTCAAGTCGATGTAACAGCGGCCCAGTAATACCCTACCGGACTGCATTTCCAAAATCAAGTCGCGAAGTGACTAGCGCAAGTACCAATGTCTTGCAGGCTCTAAGCGTTAGAATAGATCGTATTTGCGCTATGCAACGACGCTGGGCGTAGGCAGTCCGGCAGGTACGGCTTACGTGTGCGGTCATCGACAAAGTGGAGTCGAGATGAACGCCAAGATCGCGTATGTTGGCCGGAGCGATGACGTTGCGTCCACAGATGTCGATGGAAAGAGGACGTGGCTGCGGAGCATGGTGGTTCGGTGTTGTAAACAGAATAACCTCTGTTTTCGCTTCGTCCAAAAAAAGATAGCGTGACGCCAGCCATACTTTCACGTCCATGACACTGCGGCATATCCGGTCGGCTGTAGTCGCAGAATCATTTGGCGGAAAGTCAACATAACGTTGTGTGTCACCAGCATAGACGTGGTAAGCGAACACCGTGGTTAGCGAAGATATCTGACAGGCCAGCACAGCATACAGTGAAAAGTAGGGACCCGAAACACTGCCCTATGGAACTCGTGTCGTAGTCGGGTTCTGCGAGATAAGTGACCGTCCACTCTGTTCGGTCGGTATGATAAGATGCGAGCCAGCAAAGTGCGTCACCTCGCACGCCGATTCGATCTAGAACCGTTAATAGAATGTCATGGTCGATGGTGTCAAACGCAGCGCTAGGATTGAGTAGTACAAGTACTATAATGCTTATGAACCAGAGATCGTAAAACGTCGTCTTGAATGCAAACACTTGCTGTTTCGACGCTGTGTGCCGGGCGGTAGGCGCTCTGCCATGGATCTTCGAAGTCATTGCGTTGCAGATGTAACCGCAGTTGGGGAGAAACGTAACGTTCGCGTAATTTGGATAACATATGATATCTCACAGGGCGAGACAAGCGTAAGCAATAATAAATGCATTCACTTGAACTGGTTTCACCAAGTGAAACGTCGTCGTTGTTTTAATAAGTACAAGGAACACCATCATTTATGTATTATGATGCATACATGAATATTTGTTTCCAAATTTAGAGGTCGCGAATACTGCCGTTGTTTTAAAGCCTGTCAGCATTCTGTTTGCAAAGTTATAGTAGTAGTAGTAGTAGTAGTAGTAGTAGTAGTAGTAGTAGTAGTAGTAGTAGTAGTAGTAGTAGTAGTAGTAGTAGTAGTAGTAGTAGTAGCAGTAGTAGCAGCAGTAGTAGTAGTAGTAGTAGTAGTAGTAGTAGTAGTAGTAGTAGTAGTAGCAGCAGCAGAGAGTATAGTAGTAGTAGAGCATACAGAGTTAGTAAAAGCAGTAGCATTACTAGTATCAGTAGTAAGTAGTAGTAGTAGTAGTAGTAGTAGTAGTAGTAGTAGTAGTAGTAGTAGTAGTAGTAGTAGTAGTAGTAGTAGTAGTAGTAGTAGCAACAACAGAAGTTACAGTAAAAGCAGTAGTGGTAGGAGTAGTTATAGTGTGTTATTACCTTCTTCCAGGTGATCACTTAGACTTACCTCTACGACTTCGAAGAAGCTGCTTCAGCTTCACGTCCAGACGGTTGGCTGCGTCAGAAACTTGTCTCTTCCCAGAATCTTTCATCTTCCTGACCACGTCCGTCAACTTCGAACTACTGGCGACAGCATCAGCCGTCTCCTCCGACAGCAGTTCCCAGACTGCATTGCACGCGAGTTCCTGTTCCGTCTGATCGCCGATCTCCATCAGTCGGCCGAGGTGCTCGGTGACATTCTTCTTCACCATTGACTGACGACACGCTGGATTCTTGCTCAGTTTGCGTATAGCGTCTATCTGTTCACTCGAATAGAAAGAGAAGCACAGATCTGCCGAAGCGAAGACGATTTTCGCACAGTGGTTTTTATCGTCAGCCGCGGAGTCACGAGTGTACTCGACGATAATTGAGAGCACGTCATCGGGAACTTTGAGAGACTTAACTTCAGAGACCTCCATGATGTTGACCACAGTAAGAAGTATAATAAAAGCGATGCAACTTTCCCGTTCTTTCGGATCACAGTATTTCATGAGGATGTCTTTCGTTCCGGCTTTGCGCAATGGCGTCACGTTGGCGGCGGCTTTCGAGCAGTTGTGCAAGATAGAAACTGCATAAACCACACGCTTGGCTGTGTTCTGTTGTAAATAAACGCACATCATCATTCGTCAGAATCACAATTCTCACACGATAAAAACACAAGTTCCCTATTTTATTGCTTAACTTCTTAGTTATGCGCTATTTTGTTTGGGCTTTGTTTCGTTTTGTCAATGAACTATATACATTTTAAGAGGCAGGACAAGACGATTCAATGTACAACATAACGTGATGATGGCGGTCGCGGTGGTGGAGATGCTGATGGGTACATGCGTGTGTGTATGTGTGAGAGTTCACATGCGTATGCATATATATATATATATATAGAGAGAGAGATATATATATATATAGGAGAGAGAGGGGAGAGAGAGAGAGAGGGGGGGAGAGAGGGAGGAAGGGAGAGAGAGGGAGGAGAGGAGAGAGAGAGAGAGGGAGGAGAGGGAGGGAGGGAGAGAGAGAGAGATAAAGAGAGAGAGAGAGAGAGAGAGAGAGAGAGAGAAGAGAGAGAGAGAGAGAGAGAGAGAGAGAGAGAGAGAGAGAGAGAGAGAGAGAGAGAGAGAGAGAGAGAGAGAGAGAGAGAGAGACTCAATGCAGTCGTAGTTGGCCGCTCTGACTATGGCTGTGAAAACCAGTTTTACCTTGCTTGATTTGTAGAGTGTTCTCAACGAATCGACTTCCTTCAGGAGCATACGAAATGCATTGGTTTCGCTTAGGGCTGATGAGAAGTTGAAACTAGAGTGGGTCAGGCTCAGAAGAACATCGAGGCACACGACGTAGCAACGATAAACGTCCTCGTGTTCCAAGCCTGTATCCTTCAGAAACGCCATGTAGTCAGCAATGGCCGCTGCTCCTCCCATGTTTGTAAAGCGATCTCCTAACAGATGCTGGAGGGAAGGCGGTAGGCGACGGGACACGTCGAGTATGCCTGTGTCTAAGGCGGCTCCCACTTCTGACATCTTTGCCGGATCCTTTTCTTTCATCAAGGCAATCGTCGCTTCCACCTTGTCTGCGGTGTCTTCCGCCTTAGTCTTGACTTTGAAAATTTGAAAGGAAACAATTATTAAAAGAATGTCAGCTTAATAATATTAATACTTTATTTGCATTTGGATTGTTCCCTGCATCAATGCCTCATTTGGTTACACACAGGACACGTTTATCAAGTAGAACGTATTCTATAAACACAACCGGCATAACGGACTGTTTCACATGTAACCGTTTGATTCATGCTCCGTTTTGTCTTGCACTATTTGTTGTCTGGATACTATTGATACATTTGAACTAATTGTGTTATTGATGGTGTTTGACTTATACAACAAGTAAAGATTACGATGATTCTTTTACCAGGTGTCGGAAGAAGAATTTTCCCACGAGCGCCAGAGGAGCTCTGTTTGAAGGACGAAGACAGAGACAGGCCTGAAATATAATATAATTCATGGTTATAAACAAGAATACTTCTGTCCGTAGCACACACACACACACACACACACACACACACACACACACATATATATATATATATATATATATATATATATATATATATATATAATAGAGGGGGAAAGAGAAAGAGAGAGAGACGAGAGAGACGAGAGCGACGAGAGAGACATAAATATACTGCCGTTAGCTTTATAATATTATTATATTTCAATTTATCACGAGATGACCATTCTGTCTTAAAAGTACTGTCGTCAATGATGGAACAATATCGCAGAAAAGGAACAACAATTAATTTGGTTATTCGTCAATAATGAGTGTTGCAGCATACGCGAGTGAGATTTGTAATGCTCTTTATGACGCTAGCATATACCTGTAAGTGTAACCTCGCAACCTTTCCCGAACATGTCGACGACCCCGTAGACGGACGCAGGTAGGTCCAAGTCGCACTTCGCCTTCAGTTGACCATCGACAAAGATGTGCAGCTTCCCATCTGCTGATCTCATGACTCCGACCGTAGAGCCCTCCTGAAATACACAGCAACGATAGTATTACGAATGTTGTTGTTCTCCTCTTGTTGTCCCTGTCGTCAGCGGTGAGGCTGGTCACGGTGACTGTCATCTTTTCTTCGTATTCTCTTGCCTCTCCTAACCTTTCTCTCACTGAATTCTTTATCAACATTCTCAAAATCCTTCTATCTTTTGCTGTTGTTCTCCATTCTCCTCCCACGCTTTCCAGATCTCTCTTAACGCAGTCCTCCCATCGCATTCGCTTTATCGGTCTTCCTCGCCTCCTTTTTATATCCACTTTCTGCGCATCTGCACTCTGGCAATTTTTCATTTCCCATTTTTTCACAAGTCCGGCCCATTTCAACCCACTCCTCACCAGTTTCTTCTTAAATCCTTCCTTCACTCCAACGTCCACTCTCAGGTCGTTCCTTCTTCTGTCATCCGCTCTCTTCACTCCCACGATTCTTCTTATCCAGTTATTTTCGCAAACATGTACATTCTCCTTAAGTTTACCAGTATTACGAATAATCTCTTAATTTGGATTACTAGATTGATATTGTCTCTTCATTTGGCCTGATCCTTACAAACTATTTAACAAATCGATTTTACTCTAATTGTGGTTTTGTGTATTTGAATAATACATTTCAACAAGCACATAAGTACGTAAGTAAGTAACAAAGTGAGTAAGTAAATACGTTTGAGTAATAATTAATGCATTTCCAACAACAACCAATAGTACACATTCCAGTATTAAAACATACCCCATTAGCAACACGGAAAGATTACATAAAAAGTATTGATGGTAAGAGTTGGACACAAATGCAATGCCGTGTAAATATATTTAAACATAAAACTGGCGAGGGCGGTTTATACCTAGGTTGAATTCTTATTATTTTTAGAAATTATTTTAATACCGAATCAAAATTATTTATTAATATATTTGTTTTAATTAATTCATTATTATAGCGAATGATTTTTATTATTGTAATACTATTTATGTAGAGACCACGTATATTAGTTAGCAGCTTGGCATCTTAGAATTGTTTAATATTTATGATTTAAGGTATGCTACTAATCCATGTACAGATTATTATCACTTTAAGTTGGACTCTCGATAAGCTCAATGTTTCTTTGTCCGCACATCGCCTGGAGTTTAGTTAGCTCTAGACGACAATCTTGTTAAATATTATTAAATCTCTGCTGAGACAAATACAACATAGCGATCACGACTCAAGGTAGAACTACTTTCTTCATACCTTGAGTTCAGCGAGATCCACAGTCTTAAAGGTGTCGATCGCCAGTTTATTGTGAACCAGTCGTG
Organism: Ridgeia piscesae; assembly: GCA_025642075.2. Lineage (NCBI taxonomy): Eukaryota > Metazoa > Annelida > Polychaeta > Sabellida > Siboglinidae > Ridgeia > Ridgeia piscesae. The sequence goes on along the minus strand of JAODUO010001656.1, from coordinate 22,484 downwards.
ATCCACAGATCATCCAGGTTTTCTCCTGTTTGCAGTCCGTCATGGTTTCAGGAAAATTCAGCTTCTCTGGCGAATTCGTTGTCACTCCGATGTCTAGTGTATATTTCGTTGGGAGGTCTTCTGTTTTGTCGAGTCTCACCCCGAAGTATTCATCGTTTTTCAGTGGCTTGCTTGACATAACCACGCCATTGTTGAATCCTCTGAAAACACAACGATACAAGCGGCGTTACAATAGGCTTGCTAAGGAGTGATGGTCGCGCGGTAGAGCGCCGGACTGTCAATCGAGGGGACGGTGGTTCAATCCCACATGCCGCCGTTTCGAAACTTAGGCAATTTCGTTCACCTAACATTGCCTTTGTCTTTCAGAAGAGACACTAAAAGCCGGTTGTCCCTTCTATCTGGTGTCTATGCCAGGGAAGTAAAAGATCCCACACAGGTGGTAAATGTGTAACCTATAGTTGACTCACTAATTCTAGAGAAGGACAACTCTGAAAAACAAGCTCTAGTCACAAACATGTGGCTAACATACAGTGATAAGCTAACCATAAGAAGAAGAAGTGAACGTTTCCTTCAAGTCACGATGCAAAGGTTCCCTTAGGGACATACAAAGCGAATTATCCGAAGATACAAGTTATGCTCAAGAATCAAAAATGGCTGCCGTCAGCTATCTTCGATAACCTAACCGACCCATAACTAATGAACCGTATTTCGTAGAAACTGTTCTGATACGTTATACTGATAATTTTAGGTTTCTGAACTAAGTTTGTTGCATCAATTTTGCATCTGGAATGCTTTAACTACGTCATTATCATCATGATCAGCCCCGTTAAACCAGCATACCATATGTTAGTTGACATAAGAAGCGCCGTTTCTTTAGACCATTGCCTTCTGGTCAACGATGGTTATTTAGAATTATATATTGGTACGGCTTTTTAAAGAGATCTTTGATACTATTTCAGAAATTGCAAGTGTCCAATTTACAAGCAGACGCCAATATAAACGAGCGATTTGTTGATTTAGGTAGGTATACTGTAGCTATAGTTAGATGTATACATCAGTTCTTCCCTATAAAGTGATGGTCATACTTAACGATTTCACTACGTACCTTATTCTTCTCGCTGTACAGCGGCCGTTGCTCAATTCAACATTTGCGCCAACCTCCGAGTTAAACACCAGCTGGTCCTCTGTTGTTGCTTCCGTTGGCTCGCCAATAGCGTCATATATGGGTTCTAGGAAGAACAACTCAAGGGGATGACCACATTTTGATTTCATTTAGATCCACATAAGGCCAAAGAATGTCTCATCTTTGACAAGTCAACGTGATTTATGTAGGAAGTTGATGCGAGAAATAATTAGTGTACCAGTTGTACTTTTCAGTTCAACACAATAATAATTTAATAAATAAATTAAGTAAAACAGTGTAAATCAATGAGAATATCATAGTTAGCATTAACTTAGAATAAACTAATTGACATATAACATACATACAAAGAAATGGGTTGTTTGTATTAGAACTCAGAATGCGGTACCTGCGCTTCCCAGGTACTTGATCCCAATCTCAGCGTCGTCCTTTGTCGCACTCACGGCTGGGTACAACTTCTGGCCATGGCGGGAGAACGCGCGCAGTCCACTGAGACACAGCCCGTAGTCTGTGCCGTCAACACCGCTCTTAAACCGCAGCGTTCCTTCATCCATGTTGAGGATAACACGGATGACGTCTGGCGCCTGGAAGCCAGGCTTCACGTCATCCGGGTACTTGTTGATGACACAGTCGTTAAACAGGCTGACGTTGGCAGAAATGTTCCAACCCAGAGACTCACCATTGGAGCCCAACAGCGCAGAGTAACCTGGAAGTCGTCAACTCTGGAGTTGTATAGGAAGACAAGCATTTACTCATACAGGGAACATTTCGCCTAATACTTTTAAATTGTCGACAAACTGCTTATGAGATATAAGTTAATCTACTAGGGCTATTAGCTAAGAGTCATCAAACATCATTGAAATCCTAATGGCGGTTCTGTACGCATTGTCTAGTAAATGTCCTTAAATTTAAAACAAATGCGACAGTACTCTTCACAACATTTGTTTTATCTACAGGTAATCTATACAAATGATCCGTTTTCGTGGCGCTGCTGTGCCTACTGTATTAGAAGAAATGTCAAACCTTCGGATGGCGCCATATGGGTTTATATACACATATGTAAAAAAATATTTCCCAAGGTACTCGTACGGAACCGGAGACCGCCACGCGCGCGTTCTTTAATTGTACGTTACGTTTTACGTCACATATAGTTGTATTATCCTACCGGTAGCACTGCCTTAAACAGTAACCTACGCACGACATATGTAAGTTCCCTACGTGGAGAACGTGACCTATGAGACCTACATACTGGACATGACCCTTCCTCCTTCCACCCTTCCTCCGCGCCGCGCCGCTCCGCGCCAGAATCGCCTCTTGACTACTGTTGGAGAACGTGACCTATGTGGCGTACATACTGGACATGACTATTTCTAAAAGTAGCTTAAAAAAATAAGACATGTATTTTTGGGGTATTAGCTGAAGACATATCCGTGACCCCTAACCCTATTTGACCCAATTTAGACCGTCCCGCCCCGCAACAAATAAAAATGTGCGCAGGGCCTTAATACACATAATTTTTATGGTAGATGTATAATAGTTATAAGCAACTGCTTACAATAAAAATAGCCATTATTCACCGGAACATGTGAGAGGGGCAGCGTAGGAAGCAACTCCAATGACAGCGTGGGAGCCTCGATGCTCCTTCTTCCAAATAATCTCCCAAATATGGGTGCCTCTGGTGTAGCCCTTCTTGGCCCTCACCATATCAGTAGTCTGGGTACTATCGTTCCTCTTGGCCTGTTTCAAATGCATAAGAAAGAGCAAAAGATTATTCATAGCCACAGTAAAGCCCAAAACGAATACACTTAAATTATGTTTGCGATGATAATAGATTTGTTTTGATATATCATGTTTATCTTTGATGGTAGCAATATTGCCGTCGTCGATAAATAAAAATTACAAGTCGTATACACACGCGTCTCTCACACACATTCAAACACAATCATACGCTTATTTATACATACATACGCACACATATACAAACACGCGCGTACACATAAAAACACTAATGCATACACACACTCACATATCCAATCATTCCACAGCGTGCACACACGTACGCACGCACGCACGCACGCACGCACGCACGCACGCACGCACACACACACACACACACACACATAACCTTAACATGCTAAGACACACCACACACACGCACACGCACACACCACCACACCATGCACACACGCCACACGCACACACACACACACACACCACGCACACACACAGCACACGCACACACACACACCATACACACGCAGCACGCACACACACACACACACACACACACCACACACACAACACACACACACATACGCACACACACACACCACGCAACACCACATACACACAGCACACACACACACACACACACACATACACACACGCATACCACACACACCATACACACACTACACACACACACACACAACACACACACACACACACACACACACACAGATATACACAAACACACATAATACACACATGCACACACATGCACACATATGCACAGACACGCACACACACGCACACACATGCACATTCACACGCACACCCACGCAAGCACACACAATCACACATGTGCACACATGCATACACGCTCGCACACCACAAACACTCACACGCACACAGTATCGCTACTTACCAGACGGCCGTTCTCCTTCAGCGTGAAGTTGGACGAGCAGTCTTCGGGGTCCCACGCGTGGTCGGCCTGACTCGCTTCTCCCGCCGGGTGTTGCCTCATGCCCTGCTCCAACTTGGCGAGTGTCATTAGTAGCCTCAGACGGTCGACGCCACTGCCGAGAGAAGACGTTTCTTGCCCCATTGTTTACGTTGGGCGCCTGAAAAGACCAGTACGCTAGCCAATCGGTCATCTTTCTTGACGCACTAACTGGACTATTACTACTTAGTATTAGTACAAATACATTGTCATACATAATTACATCTCAATATATGTTAATTACAGACTGTATATTTCGACCGCAAACGGTCGTTTCAGCAAAATGAAGTTCGGGTGTGTCACATGACATATGTCACTTAGACGGCTTTAAAATGTTATCCGTGTTATGTGCTGCCAGCTCACGAAGCCTGGGTAATCGACACCAATCGTGCCAAAATTCTTGTTTCATAAACCATTGCAAATTTGTATTTCTCGTTATTTTGTGTCAACATAAGTTTAATTTATAATATTTTTTATAACATAGTATTATCTGATAAAAAGTGTATCCTTATTTAATTTATTATTTCAAACTCTACCCTATTCTGGGCTAAGGTAACATCAGCAGAGTATAACTGGAGTTGAGGGCAAAACAGTGCTGCCAGTCTGGGTAATCGAAGCTAAACTAGTGGAAGTTTGTAACATACATGTCTAGTGTAGGTTTCCTTTTGTGGATATTAATCGCCTCCTTTTTGTATTTTTTTAACCGTTAGCTTACAACACTTTCTTGATGTTGTGTTCCATTTCACGCGGAGGAAGGTCCTAACATTTCTCCCGGAGGAAGGTCCTAACATTTCTCCCGGAGGAAGGTCCTAACATTTCTCCCGGTGGAAGGTCCTAACATTTCTCCCGGAGGAAGGTCCTAACATTTCTCCCTGAGGAAGGTCCTAACATTTCTCCCGGTGGAAGGTCCTAACTTTCTCCCGGTAGGAAGGTCCTAACATTTCTCCCTGGGAAGGTTTAACATTGTCTAGTGAGGTTTCCTTTTGTGGATATTAATCGCCTCCTTTTTGTATTTTTTTAACCGTTAGCTTACAACACTTTCTTGATGTTGTATTCCATTTCACGCGGAGGAAGGTCCTAACATTTCTCCCGGAGGAAGGTCCTAACATTTCTCCCTGAGGAAGGTCCTAACATTTCTCCCGGTGGAAGGTCCTAACATTTCTCCCGGAGGAAGGTCCTAACATTTCTCCCTGAGGAAGGTCCTAACATTTCTCCCGGTGGAAGGTCCTAACATTTCTCCCGGAGGAAGGTCCTAACATTTCTCCCGGAGGAAGGTCCTAACATTTCTCCCGGAGGAAGGTCCTAACATTTTTCCTGGAGGAAGGTCCTAACATTTCTCCCGGAGAAAGGTCCTAAGCACTGATCGCCTGTGTGCTATACATGTGGTAATTTGAGTCGCGGTTCAAATACTGATCTATGTGTGTTGCCGTCCGATACCTTGGCACAGGAGGAAGGTAAAAAAGGAGATCAACAGGAAAGACCACAGAAAACAAGTCTAGGTGAGACGTTTTCCTCTGCCAGCAACCAACACCCAGTAGGGCCTGGCTGAGAAATAATGCTATGATGTGCAACCGCCAGCGTCTCGTTACATGGAACGCCGCATTCTTTCATTCATTATATCCAGCATTTGTTAACACACGTTGTAGATATGCCGAATGGTTACAACAGTTGCAGTCTATTCTACTGAAAGATGAACTTCAAAACGAAATAAACAGCGCCCCTGTACGTTCCCCGTTCACACAAACATTTAGCAGATTTCCTAGTCCGTGAGATGGCGCCACTGATATACTATACAGCTAACTTGTACATATCCTAGTTGATATACAATCTCACATCTGGGGTGTCCGAACGGAAGAGCTTGGTGGGGGTAATTGATTACCCATCCATTGTTTTTGGTGGAGAGGAGCGTTGACAAAGTTACTTCTTGAAAAAGGCAGTCTCTCGCCCTAAGACGTTTGAGAATTGATATTATATCCAGCTTGCTAATGCGCAGCTCAGACTAAACACATCATTTGGCGACTGGCTAGCATGACGTTACGATTGTGGGCCCAGTTTCGTAGAGCCTACTTAAGACGTCGTGGCGACCGTGGAAAGCTTAAAATGTCGTAAAGTTACGCTAGTTGCGTTTCACGAGTTTGCCCCATAGCTGTAATTAGGCTGCGCGTCCTGCGCCATGTATTTAATAACCGTAGCTTTACGCTATCGACCCCCAAATTCGTTGATGCTCCCGACACGCCTACTTTCAACATAATTATTTTTAAAGGGAACCAAAAGGGAAATTTTACATACTATGCACGTCAATAGAAACCACCCATTTTGAACGGTAATCACATTTTTAACGTGACTGGTTCATGAATAAAAACAATTAACACATCGTCTGTCGAACTTCGTGAGATGCGCCATTGTTGATAGTTTCATTAGTCTGTGACGTAACGATTGCTCATTGCACATCTGCAATGCTGGCACTTACCGAGTGGCCAACCTGAAAAAAGGAATTGCGTAGCTACGAAAGGCAGTACTTTTGAAAACTGATTTAACGAATGATGTCAAAGTGCTATATTGCGCCGACCCTATATTATCGTTCATGCGAATTTATCCCCGATCCGGCTTGGCTGTGCTAGTCTTATTGTCACGTAGTTTTATTTTATTTCTAGCATGCCTCTGTTCATATCAACGTGATATCATTCAAAGTAGGATCAAATAACACTAATAATAATGAATAATAGAATAACCGCCAAAATCACGGTGAAGCCATTCATTGGTGCAACGGTCGACGGCCCAACTCGCTTAGATGTAGTTGGCCGGCTGGCGGCTCAGCCTTAGTGGTGCTTTGTTTACCCGGTACCTTCTAGAATGTTATCTGCGGCGGGCGTTCATGATCAATATAATTATGTACTCAAGTTATAACGACACATACCGCAATGTGTCTAATGGTACAAGATTTGAATCATCTAGATACTGAAATCTTTATATTTTACTAACCTTCTTGCGCGCTCGACGGAAAATGTCCGGGGTTTCGACGATTGAGGTCGGTGACTAAATATCATTTAGACAGCTCCATGCTTCAAAACTCGACGTTGCCGACGTTTTTGCCGATCTTGGCCAACTAGATCTACAGAAACATCCTCTTCGAAGCAATTATCATCGAAGTAAACTGTTTTTCTAGGACTTCCATCCACGATCTAACCCATCCACGATCTAACCCATCCACAGTTACGAAGCCATGCACTGCTTCAGTTCTGGTCTCTCCCACGGGGAGTGAAACTATGACAGCTCTTTGTATTTTACATTTGTATTATTACAGTCATGTGCCGAGCAGTATGGCATATTGTATCACGCAAATCAACATACAAAATCCGACTGCGTGTACCTAATAACATTGTGTTTACTCCTAGTATAATGAACTGGAAAGCATCGGGTACGTCATTGGACATGTGATTTCTGCTCGCTGATTGGTCAGGCCGGACGCATCAGCGCGTTGATGGAAGCCTCCGTGCAGTGGGTGATTTCAGTAATATTTTCCACTTGTTGGTACTCTTTAATATTTACGCTTGATATAATTTACATTCACTATCGCTTGCCATTTGCTATTCGAACGGCAAAGCTAGAGAAAAAGGGTGTCCAGAGACAGCACAAGAGACACGAATACAGGAATTCCCAACCGCGACCTAATTACGTCAATTCTACGTCGATTTAGTTACGCGAATGCTAAATTGGTCTCATTAAAGGAACATGCAACCATAACATTCAGAAACCCTCAAAATCCCCCAAAAACCCACATACTATTCCATATAATATAATTGTCATACATAAATATTTAATAAAAAACATTATGAATGTTATGCACCTTAAAACTATCTGTAAAACGTGTTTCGGCTATGGGCCAATTTCTCGAGGAATTCACGAGGAGTAACGCGACAGACTGCGTGATTATGACGTAGACTGTCCATTACTCTCAGCGATGCCGGCGGTGCATAATGGATAATAGTAGCCGTCGACGTGGTTGAAGTTGCTTGTACAAATCTACCATTAGCGACATACCTGAGTGTCAGGCATACAGATGCAAACACAAACTAGGAGAAGTTAAGTCCTGAGAACCGAAAGACATTCTTCCAGATTCTAAATGTTAAAAAAGTGAAGCGCGAGTTGGCAGTGAAATAGCTGCGCAACATTGTTCAGACCACACGGTGACCAAAATCAACTTCAACCTTGGACTGCAAGTTTCAAAACTGATTTGGAGCACAGGTTATTTTGAATTCACTGAACGACGACGTCTCTTGAAAGAATATCTTGTCCCCACAGAATTTGTCCACCGAAAGAAACCCGGGGCTGGTATTGAGCGATATTTTATTCCTTCACCTAACCATGAAACCATTTTTTAGGTAAAGTAAAGTAAAATATCGCCGTCCAGTTTCGGCCTGGGCGCATTTCGCGCTTCAGTGGGTGAATTCGTTTCGTTTTGACCGCCGGAGGCGCTGGCAGTAGGGGAAGTCTGACGTCACACCGCAGCAGGTCGAACTGGTTCATATGTGGTATAAGGCGACAGATAAATTGAATTCTTATGTCAGAGTTGTAATGCTAGACTTTAGCAAAGCGTTTGATCTTATTAATCATCATTTGTTGCTAGATAAGCTACAGTCGTATGGGTTGCCCGCACATATTTTAAGATGGATGGCAACATTTCTATTAGACAGAACTCAACGAGTAAAAATAGGAAATGAATATTCCCATTCTGGTCATCCCAATGGGGGAGTACCGCAAGGGACATTGTCTGGACCTAAATGTTTCCTTGTTTATATAAATGATTTAAGAACGACTGTTCCATTATATAAGTATGTAGACGACAGTACGTTATTTGAAATATGCGACAGAAATGATGTATCTGTTATACAAGAGTCGGTTGATATTGCTGCTAGATGGACAGAACAGAATGACATGAAAATTAATTCGGAAAAATCAAAAGAAATAATCATTAGTTTTGCACAAGATGGCAATTTCAGAAGCACTATCCCGAATATAAAGATTGATGGGAGGGATATAGCACAAGTTTGCCATGCCAAACTATTAGGTGTGACCATTTCTCAGGATCTGACATGGAACAAACACGTGGATAATATTGTGAAAAAGGCTGGTAAACGCTTGTACATGTTATATCAGTTAAAGCGTGCAGGGATTACCCAGAAAGATCTGGTCAGTGTATATGTTAGTGTGGTGAGACCAGTTCTAGAATATGCATGTCCTGTATGGCACACTAACTTGCCCCAATATTTGTCTGACAATATTGAAGTTATACAAAAAAGGGCACTAAAATGTATTTTTCCTGGATTGGGTTACGCGGAAATACTTAGACGTGTTAACCTGGATACGTTGAATGTAAGACGGGACAGCATTTGTCAAAAATATTTTGATAAAATTAAAGTCGGCACACACAGATTAAATTATCTGCTGCCTGACAAAAGACATATCAAATATAATGTTAGACAACAAAATGTGTACCCGTTACCAGTTACTAGAACGAATAGATTCCGTAACTCCTTTATACCGTGGGCTTTATACAACTGTCAGTAAAAAGGCTATTAATATGGTATGATTTGCGGCATCAAATGTATTTCTATTGTATTTGTATGATGTTTTGATGAGTTAATTGTAACCTATTGTAATGTCAATCCAACTCAGTTGAGTTGCTAATAAAACTTGTGTTATTATTATTATTAGGTGAAACGCCCAAAATGTCAGCCTCCAAAGAGGGTCAGTAATTCTTCTTAAGCACTTACTAAATAATCAAATAATTAAATAACAATGATGGTATTTGATACATTAAACATTGCTTAATGGCTTGAGAATTTTATGTATTTAGTGTTGCGTGTTCCTTTAACTAGTCGCTGTTAGCTGCGACCAGTAGACCGAATAATTACGCGTCAATTTACGCCGCTTTATAAAACCGGCCCCTGGCGCCGACTGCGTGCATAGGCCTACCTATACAAATTCTATCAGATGTGTCATTATATAAGCCTATGTCACTGCAATAGTCGAGTTAACTGACGTCTCGAAATGAGGCGTGTATGTTGTATACTGGTGGCAGATACAGCAAACACAAGAGACAACACTATAGTGTGTGTGT